>JANHGL010015181.1:38628-91125 GCA_024611195.1 Ceyx melanurus | reverse complement strand
CTTGACAGACACTGCTGAGCTCCCCCCTCAGTCTCCTCTTCTCCAGGCTCAAGAGCCCCAGCTCTCTCAGCCTCTCCCACAGGTCCTGTGTTGTATCTGCCAGTGCTGGTGGCTGTTTCAGGTACCCCAGGGCAAATCAAGTGGTACTGGACTGTTGTGGTCTTGTAACTAAATTACATATGTTAAAGGTTAATTTGAGAACTTTGCTTTCTGTTTTAGTTTGAATTTCTGTACCACTGAACCTCTTTTGGCAGTTGTTTTGTTGTGGGATTTTTGTGTTTGGTTTTGGTTGGTTGTTTTCTATTTATGCAGTTATAAAAATTAAAAATTATTTAAACCCCTTTCTATTATCACAGGGACACTACAGTTGAACTCCAAACATAGAAATCAAAAGGTCTTAAGTTCAGTGATCCATATTTATATCATTTCTGAACTTTTACAGAGCTCAGCCAAAAGCAAAAACACACCATCCAGGCAGCCATCTGCAACCAAATCACTCTGAATGCTGAAATTTGCTTATAAGATAAAGTTAGTAAAATACTGAACTTTGTTGGCTTGTTTAAGTATGCCCCGAGAGCTTTGAAAATCCTTCCCTCAGTTTGGCTTTCCTGAAGATTTGGCCTATGTCTCTATTTCTTCTTAAGGGAGTCTTTCAGACTTAATGTATGTATTTGATTCATGACCACTTTTGTCATTAGCTGAACATACTGCAAATTGTAAGGTTTCATTCTTATTTTGTACTCTGACAAATAAGCCTCACAAAATGTTTCTCTAAATCTTTGATACCAGTTGAATATTCAGAAGGAGTAAAGGGATACAGTACGAAGGGAAGAATTACCATCTTAATGAGGATTGTCTCATTAAACAGTCTCACTCAATTAGTTTCACAGATTTTACTTTAAGAATAGGAACAGAGAGCTCTAGATATCTGTAGCTAATTTTGGCTTATTTAAAACTAAAAGACCAACCTGCCAGAAAATATTTAAGTGAAAGGACAGTAATTAATGTGGTCTTGGATCTTTCAAAAATGTAAGTTTCTGGATCAGGAAATTAGATGAAAATACATTGTCAATTTTACTTATGTGAGAAACGTGTTGGCAATTTTCCCAAGCAAAATGGGATCGCTTCAACATAAAATGTTATTTGTAATACAAAGGCCTTTAGTGTTCAGACACTTTAGATTTGCATTATTTCCCCAGAAGTCTCTAGGCACATTTTGCTCTCTCTGCCATTGCTGGCCTATGACAAAAGCTTGCCAAAGGTCCTTCACAAGAGCAATGTCATCTGCTGATAATGTGAAAGTGTCACCTGCACATAAAGTGACATTTGCTGTGGCTGAATAGAGTTGCTTCACTTAATCTGTCACTTCTTGTTGTGCCAGCTTTGTCAGATTCCCCACGAACTGCACTCTAATCTCTGCCTCCCTTGTTTGAAACAACACCCACAGAGTTCAGAAAACCTGTGTCAAGGATCAGCTGAAAAGAAAAACATCTTCAATAGCATCCAGCAGCACATGGGTAGGAAAACAATGTCAAAACAAGGCAAGTGTAGAGTGATGCTTTCCTCAACATGCCCTCCCATCCCCTGCTAATCTAAGGTCTAGCACTTAAGAGCTGGAGGATGCATCATGTTGGAACACCAAATAGACCTTCTCCAGGCATAAATAAATCTTTTATCTACCCCATGTGCAATGTTTGCAATTAGATGAGCTCCACACGGTGGCTTCCTCATGTGCAGGAGATGAGGCTGATGAACATAGTTAAGGAAGAAGATCCACTGCTCTATCAAAAGGCAAGATATATTGGGGTAGCTCACCTAGAAAAGTTAAATTAAGATATTCTCTGTGACCTGGATAGTGAAGTTGGCTTTTCTGCATCATGATATATGAACTAACCAGCTTGTAGCAGGGGTGCAATGTAGACATGCTCTAAAACACAATGGGTGTGATTCATCTCACCAGACTCTCAATGTCTGCCTTGAAACTGCCTCTAATGGAGCTGGGCACCTGCCTGGAAAATAATGGGCACTTTTAGGAAATGACACAATTGACCTGCTTTGGCACCAAATGAATCATGCCTCCAAAAGACTTGCTCCTCACATGGAGCTTATTGGAAGGCTGGAGTTCAGCTCTCTGGTTTGGCTCAAATGCAATGCCAGTCCTTTCCCATGACAAACACAACTCACCTGCCACATTGAAGCAGAAGATGAGGATGTGTAAGAAATTAGCTTTATGCCTGATCCAAAGATTAACAACACTAATTGGATGTCTTCCACTGACTTTGTACCCAGACCAAGTTTTTTTATCTGTGTGGTTCTCTTTGCCCAAAACAGCTTTCAGTCATTTATACTGATATGGAAAATTTCCTTCCTCCCTCCCCAAGACATCATGAAATACTGGTATACTCCATATTCACCTCACTATGTCTGGGCATAGTTTTCCATCTGGGCAGTTGCTTCCAGCTTCTATTTGTTTCCCATGCTGTATGCATTGGTATAGAGGCACTTCAGCTGGTTTATTGGCCACATCACCTTTTATAAGGAGTCTGCCCTAATTCTCCTGAGGAAACTGACAGATGTTTCCCTGGAGCTTCCATCAGCCTTTTATCTTCTGTGGATAAATAAATTTAAAAATAATTTCTCAAATTTTGTTTTTTTAAAACTTATCTGATATTTGAAAAAAGCTTTAGTGAACAGGCATCTTTTTTCAAAGTTCTTGTTTGCATGAACTTCTAAATTTTATATTATGCTCTGAATGATATGTGTGATTATGTTAATAACAATTGGGACCTTACTACTTTTTTTAAAAACATAAGTATGATGAAGTTCTTCGTTGTTCTGTGGCAATGTCAGCTCCTTTCCTATGCATTGCTTCAAGAATATAGAAACAATCCAAAGTATTAAAATGCATATATTTTTCTAACCCTTTAGTTTCTCCTGGTGGGTCTGAATTTTTGCCTCTGGCTTTTCTATCCATCCAGAGCAGGCCATATATTTATTATATCACAGTTGGCTTGAAGGATAACAAGAGGTCCTTCAGACCTGATGCCAATGTATCAGCCAGTAGCAAAATAACATGAAACTGAATTTTTTATTTGCTGTCAAACTTCAAAACAAAGGTATAAAAAAATAGAGGGTAGGTCTGAGAGTTTCTAAACCTGCTTAGTTTATAGGTAGTACCCACAGTGTTGTCACAAGATGAAAAAAAACCCCCTCAAACCCCAAAGTAAAACAATGCCAAAATAAATTTCAATTTGTAATAGATTTTTCTGCTGCTCAGACTATGACAAAATATCAGTTTCAGCTAAATCAGATTAAATCAGCCTGTGACAGAATGTATAAACATTGATGGCTCCTTAGAATAGGTAAAAATGTTTAGAAAAGGCCAATTTTAATGCAAAAATGGGGCATAACAAAAAATAGGGTATTTATGGTGTTAAAAATGTGGTCTTCAACAGAGAACATGTAACTAATAAACTGAAGCATCTTTAGTGAATGTGGAGGATATTTTCTAGATAATGGATTGAATGAGCAATATAATTTAATGCTGAACCCTAATATAAAAGTCAGCCAATGGAAATACATTTCTAATTATATGGTTTGTAAACGTGGAAGCACTTAAAGTATAAGGCCATCTAGGCTACATAAAATTATAATGTACTTATGAAGTTTCTTATTATGGCAAAGTAGCAGTGTAATTAGTGTCACCTAATGTGTAACATACCTAATGTTTTCATTTTTCATAAGTTACCACTGTTTTAATATCAGTTTGAAAGTCTTTTCATAATGATTTAGGTCCTCATTCAAAAAAATCTATTGTCTCAATTGAAAACCAGGTGTATTCTCTCTTGTGGTTTGGGTTTGTTTTTTTTTTTACATCCCTACTTTTTCTATCTGTACTAAGATATCAGTCCCTAATTGTGGTATATGTGCAAATGTTTTGTTCCAAAGGAGTATAGATACATATGGAACACATAAATGAAGGCATTGGATAAAAAAGATTTACATTCCGCCAGCTTTGTTTTTAAATCCCTAAATTGAATTTTTTAAATCCCTAAATTGAAACATGCAGGTAGGAAAGTCTATTGACTTCCCAAAGCCCCATAGGGGACCCAAGATCTTTCTACCAGCACATGAATGAAGATCCAGGAGCTGAAAAACTCTATTCTTCAAAAGTCATAGATCTTTTCCTACATTTGTAGCTTCTTTGAAGCCAGCTGTATTATCTTTAACCTTAATCCTTAACCTTACCCTTAATCTGTGATTTTAAGCATTGCTTTGCTTTAAGTCACTGATTGTCCAAATCTGAACTCTAGGATCATTGCTGCTCCTGATCTTTCCTGCTGTTGCCATAAGGAAAAAAAAATTAATAAAAATTGTTCCTCTAAAAAAACTGAGAACAATTAAGTTGAATTCCTGACATTTAAGTTAACTTATTTTAATGTCAGAAAATAAAAAGAAAGTTTGCTGCTTCAGGGAAGAGTGTGTAGCTTAATTTACAAGAAATAAATTTAACCCATACCTCTGTATTATTACAGTAACAAGTAGGATTGTGTGCAGTGTCCAAATACTCAACTGTGAAACCAACCTGGGTTTAATACTTCTTAATGGTTTATGGGATTCCTTTGAGTAGAAATGTAGGGAAATTGGTTAAGCTCAAAAATAAGTAAATTACTGTGGAGGTAGTTTTACCATTTTTTTGTTAATGGTGTCAAACCATGACTGAAGTTACTAGCTGCATTCAGTGGTGCCTGGAAAAAAAAACATTAACATTATTCCATTAGCTCTTGAACTGCAGACTTGTATCCAAAATTGATTTTATGAATATAATCATTTCAATAGGAAGTCAGATTTCAAAATGCTTTTAGAACAAGCTTCTGCCAGTTCACTCAAATAGAAGTATTTTCAGTTGTTGCTATCTCAGGTCTCACATCTTAGAGGTTTTATTTGTGTGGTATACTTATTTCTTTATAAATACTCAAATGAGTTTATTTGAAAGAGAGAGAAATGTGAAATGAGATGGAAAGGAAAACTGCAATGGACTTGCAGCACTTACATTAAATTAATACAGCTGTACAAATATATCTTAGCTCTCTGCACTTTCAAATGTGATGTGAAAGTAGCTGCAAGCTCTCATTTTAAACATATTGTGAGGTACCCAGTATGATCTGTTTGATACCTGTCTTTCCACACAAGATTCAGGATCTACACTTCCTACTTCTCTGAATGGATGTGATCCAGGAGATACATTAGAAAATCCCCCCTTCTTGAAGCTGAAAAGGGCCCAAGAGCTGCTTCTCAAACTCCTCAGTGACAGCTCTTCACAGGAGTCTGTCTTCAAAATGGAAGAAACAACAAAAAAATACTATTCTAAAGTCCCATACATGCCTAACTCCAGGTTGAGCTTTCTGTCTCCCAAGCCCATTTCCATAGTGTCACTGAGCCTAGTGATAGCAAATACCACCTGTGTTTTGAGATCTGATGGTCAAAAAATTGATTTTTTTTTTTCAAACAATGTATAAATTATTCTGGCTTAAGTCAGTTTTCTCTGGTTTGTAGCAAGGTGATTTGTTGTTAATTTCCCCCTTTGTTTTCTGATCCACATTACACTTCCCTCTATTAAAAGTCAACAAACTTTTAATACATTTAAAATATTGTTGTACATTATAGGCATGGCAAAGAATTTTCATACAAAATGTTAGATGGTAAATCTCCTTAACTATTGAACTGGATATTTAATGGCCTCTAGTGGTGCACAGGGAAAACCAGAACAGTCTCTATATTTTAAAACAATTGTTGCAGCGAGTCCCATAGTTTATATATTGTTAATATCATTTTCATGAAAGCTTTAAATGTTTTTCAGAAGAAACTGTGGTGTCTCATGAATGTTTCATGAGGCATTATGAATTTTTATGAACATATGATATAAAATTCATCATTCTGAAATTCACAGATATCCATGAAATGCTACATGGTCTCTCTTTGGTCATGGATATTCATGACTGCTACTGCTGTAAGTGTTTAAATGCCCAGTCATAAATATTCTAGAATGTCATCTTCTGATTCCATGTAACATTTTGCTTACATTTTATGAGTACTTCACTCGGGCATTTTCCACTCGACAATGAAAGCAGAACCTTCAGGGACAGTTATTGTTGTCTATATAAAATATGTGTAAAGCTATCTCATCTCTTTGTTTTTATTCCTAGCTTTTTCTTTCTTGGTTATTGCTGTAAGTTTAAAGAATTCTTTGAGGGGATCTTGGGAATTCCAGGTTTCATATTTATAATCAAAGATACATCATCAGTATAAAGAACCAGATGCAGCAGAATATGAATTGAGATTCTAGAGATTTCCAAAAGTCTGTGTTAATCTCTAAATTAATACTTCTCATATGAAAGTGATGTTTCACCTAGTTGCAGTCCTTGTAGAATCAGTGGCAGGATGTCACTTTTAGACATATTTGTGTTAAGAAATAGTAAGTTTGGCATTTAAAGGTTGCACCTGCATCCCCTGAAGTCATTGATGATGTTCTCATTGATTTCACTGTTGCAGAATAAAGACTTAAAGACCTTTATCAATGAAGGTAACCAGCTTTGAGCAGGAAACATCTCTATTAATGTTCATTTGTACAATAACTTTATTGTACATAGGCATTAAATAATATTTTCTTTGCCATAGGAGATTTGAATTGTGATGATGGCAATTTGGTACATAAATTTAAACCTAGCTTCTTCCCATTTGTCTGTACCTGATGTAACCTATTCAACCCAACCAATGGCAGATGTGTTGATTCTTCCCCATCTTCATGTCCCTCATTTTAGCACAAGACAGTACTGCTTGCATTGTCTCCATGCTCAACAGTGGGGACTGGTTAAGATGGAGCCTCAGTTGTCTCTTCCCCTTGGTCATCTTCCTTCCTTGCAATGGCCTGACCTGTAAGAGGGAAGAAGTCATGGACTTTGGACAGAAGGCAGGGAATTAGCTTCTCTTGTCAAGTCTTGCAGTAATCTAAGTAATGGAGGGATTAAAGTGGGGAGAGAGACTCTCATCTTTACTCACAACCTTTGACACTGCACTGGCTTCTAAAAAACTGAATAGCATCCAAAAGATTTAATGTCATGATATTTACAAATATAGAACATTCTAGAAAGGTGTTGATATCCATTAACAGCTAAATCATTTCACCCATAGGTGATCTTACCCAGGACATAAGTTGAAGATGTAAATCACCTATTGTGAAATTTGTGATTAAAGGGCAAACTTAATGATGTGACTTGTATTTCTTAGCTTTAAATGCAACGTGTATGTAAACAAAAGGAGTTACAAGAGAGGAGCCATTTTCAGCAGACTTCATCACACCACAGTTTTTGTTGTTCCTGATGGGAGCTGAATTTTTTTTCCCAGTTGTGACTGTTGAGTGTTTCTAAAGGTCAAAGCTATAAGGGAATTTCAAAATTAGTTATTCAGGCTTGCTAAAAAGTAATACCAATACCCTGTCAAGCTTATGCATGATTTTTTTTTTCCACTCTTGAATATAAATAATGTAATGTCAAAAATAGGAAAAAGAATCATCTTCTGTAAGTATTCTCCTTACAGCAATTTTTTCTCAGTCAGGAAGTTAAATTGAGTTCTTTTTGTTTTGTAAGCTTAGTTATTGTTAGAAGAAAGTCTCTGGAAATATAAAAAAAAAAAGCGTAGAAACCACAAAGGTTAATTTCCTTGAGATAAATCACAACTTTCATTAATTGATATCATAGTGAAATATCTTTAAAAAAAAAAAAAAGGCAAAAAAAGCACTTTTGCAAGAATCCTGAAATGAGATTAAAAGGTCACTAAAGGAATTTTAAAATATAAAAGACTGCCACTGATGTATGTCATTAATGTAAGTATCTGTCCTTACCCCCCCAAAAGAACCTTTCTGTCCAAAAAGGTAGCCAGCTTACATCATTTCTAATATCCTTCTTGCCTTTAGCCTTACCAGGACTGAGGAGCTCAAAGATGTGAAATGAATTTAGGTGCTTAAATTCCTCATGGGTGTAGATGCATGAACATTTTCCCAGTAAATGGCTAGAATTTGCATGTCTAAATCCTCTGAGCTCTTGGCAAATCAATGCCTACAAGTAGGAGAACAAAGCTGGATTAGGGATATCCTGTATGTTTTGGGTGGCGTTGGTTAAAGATGAATGAAATCAGTGTGCCACCTTGAGCAATGTTTTCCACAAAGGCTGCTGGAAAATCAGACATCAATCCCTGTGCAGAAGCTCTGAAGGGTTCTGTGCAGCTGTGCTGCATGTCCAGTGTATCAGTTGCACCATAGTACTGCATTCATATCTCGACTTCTTCTTAAAAGGAAAGCTGAGTGGAATTTATGGTAATTAAATTACATTTCCTTTTGGTCTTTTTGCTCTTAAAGCTTGTGCATATATTTTTGGCTTTGAAATCAGACAACAAACTGTTTCCAGTTTCACATCTCGTCCTACAGTCAGATAATGGTTTTGCTGAAATGAGAGCAGGGGAAGAAATTACAAGGGAATTTATCAGGCTGTGAAAAATCATAGAATATCAACTCCAACACAACTTTGTTTACCTAATAATTGCCTCTAGACGATTATGATTATATTTTGTTAAAGGCAGTTATTACATCATGTCATGCTTCAGTATTATCCCCAGCCCTGATCTGCTGTCTCAACATTACTTTAGAATTAGGCTGGCTCCCAGGTTGAACTGCATTATGACACTAGATTACTGATGCTAAAATAGAGTGGGAAAGTCAGCCTTCAGTTGGCAGGGTAGTGTGAAAGCTAACAAAACCCTATTTTTAAATTGAGAGCCGTACCTACCATTCACAAAGAGATTCTAGCAATGCCTTCTGTCCTTTCACTTTGCAACTGAGCTGTCCCATCACAGAGAAAATATTTTAAAGCATTTCTGACTTCATTTGCAGAGACTGTTTATCTATCTTGCACCCTAAATTTACAAATCAAGTTTCAGAATGAAAGCAAGCTTCAGTGTTACCCATCGACTGGAAAGCCATCATTTAAACCTGTATAGAACAGGTAATGGTTTGAAATAGCAACCTTTTCTCCTCTTTTCAGTAGCTCAGTGTGCCTTACACCTTATCTTTTCCCACTACCTTCTGAGCAGGCTTCCTGAGACCCTATTGCTAATAAATGAAAGCTGTATAGAAACGAGCTTGCAACACAAGACATACCCAAGACATATTCTGTCATATAAATGAATCACCACTTAAAATTAGGAAAAAATATTTCTGGCATTAACACCGCTCATGACAGCCTGTTTTGGCAGAAAAGAATTTCACAAGATATATATTTTAAAACACTGCACAGCTCTGTCATATAGATTCTCCTCTCCCACCCTAGTACTTTGAGTGTGTTCCAGCAGCACATTAAGCAACGTGACTAATGTCTGTCTCGTCTCCGTTCTTTTACTTTGATCTGAAATATAACGTTATTTTTCAAAAGCTACCTGCAAGTTGATGAAATATCATCTTTTCAATGAACATAAAATCTTTAAGACCATGGAAAAATTCAACCTGTGCAGAAGCAAGTATAGTTTCTCCTGCTGTAACTGGACCAGTGCCCAGTTATGCTAGGTCACAGTTCTGTATGCAGGCATCACAAAGCAGACTACCTTCCCCTGACATATTTAAGATTTATGTACTAAAAAAGCAAGTGATTCTTTCCAGCAGCATTCATTTTGCTGGATGGGAGTTTACTGAAACTTTTTCTAATTAGTCCAACAGAGGAGATCTCTTTCTCCCTGGAACTAAGAAGGTATCCAATTTTGTAGTTTTTGCTGCTTTATTACCCGATCCTTCATAGGGTTACTGATGCAGATAACTCTTGAACTAATTGTTTTCTTTATCAAAGCATGCATAGGACGAATGGTATAACTTTGTAATGGCATAATAACTTACTCTTACAAATAACTCTCAAAGAATAGAGTCTTATGAGAAACCTAATAAATAAATATACTGCCATTTAGAGGACAATAACTTTCCTACAGAATGCATATGTATGATGCACATTGGGACTAGCCTGAAATGTAAGCTTGTGGGGTTATTGATAATGTTCATACTGCAGTATAAAGAAAGATTGCAACGAGCATGGACCAATTTGTGCTTGAGGTACCAGAAATAATGCAGGCAGCAGGCTAGGGAAGAGATCATCCCAGTGTGCTCAGCACTGGTGAGGCTACACCTAGAATACTGTGTTCAGTTTTGCACCCCTCATTACCTGAAGGACATATGGTTCTGGAGCGTGTTTGCCTTCCAGATAATGCGACTAGAAAGCTAGAGGTATTCAGCAGTACAGCCAGTATGAATTATTTTCTAGAAGAAGAAATGCTGGATGTATAAAATAGTAATCAGGATGACTCAGACATCAAAGATACCACCAGGGCAGGATTAGCAGTGAAAAACAGCTTTCATTTGCTTTTGTCTTAAACAGCTTTGTCAGAATTAGGGAATTATTTGAAAGATCAAGAAAGAGTCTATATTGTGAGCCTCAGGTTACTTTATTTAGCATTAGAAAATAACAAGGGTTTCTTTTGAATTGTAGGTTTTGTGGGGTTTTGGTTTGTTGGTTGGTTTGGCTTTTTTTGCTTTTCTCTACATAAACTATTTGTCAAAAGCTTAATCTTTTCCACATGGTACTTATGCCGTATGAAGATCTGTGGTTTCAATGACAGTTTAGACATTGACACATTTATTAGAATATATTTTCCCTTTAATAAATGCTTTGATGTAGTAAGCATGTTCTTGATGTTCTGTGTATACATTTTCATGATAACTCCTTTGCAGTTTTCTGGGAGATCAAAACCTGCAGCTCTGCAGGCCAAAAAGAACAGGCTCTTTTCTCACAAAGTTCTTGTAGCCTGGTCCGTGGTGTTCAGTGGGTTCTGCTTTCAGCTGTTCATAGTTGCAAATACTCAAATGTAGTGCAGATTTTCTTACATAGAAGCTAACTGCCATCCTGACTTTAGCATTGCAGTGCTGCTGTGGTTTTATGAGTCACTGTAGCCACATCAGGGCCTCATATTAAAAGAATATTCACATTAGAGCATTAGTCAAGACTAAGAAGTCAGCTGGTCCCTGTTGTTAGCACACACGGCTGTGTCTGTGAGCAAAGACCACATATTTAGAAGATGGTATCCCCAGGTTGCCTGGGTGGTGACTCCTGCATCAGTGGGAATCATTTAATGCAGCAAGTGTACCTGTTTTGCCAAAGGTGTTGCCATCTCTGCCTCCTTGTCTGCAGTGCCTGATTTACAGCCTGTAGCAGTCATTGAACTCTTTTCCAGAAGATGTTTAAGAAGGTGGACAAGCAGAGCCCGTAGCAATATTGGATCTTGTAAAAAGCAGTAGATGTTATGCCTGCTTTTGCCACATGAGTTTAAAGAATTACTGCATATACTTGGTGAATTTTGTGGGGACACCTAAGCATCATGTGGCAGTTAAAGCAATAAAGTCTGTAATCCTTTCCAAAAAATCATGAGGTCTGCAGTTCCAAAATCAAACTGGAATTAGTACCCTGGCTACAACATGACTGGTGGAGGGTTCTAGTTCTTCAGTAGAGTAGCACATTTTTGAAAATAAGATTTTCTTGGTATTGTCTCGACAAGTAATAGTTTTAAGAGGGATTCTGCTCATTTCTACTCAGGCTCTTTCAAGTTCTCTTCAACTGTATTTGCAAATAAGTTTTCAGATTTATTTCCATGGTGTTTACCACTGTAAACATTTCAGCTAAATGGAACTTATAATTATCTAGCTATTCTAAAATCATCAGATTTTCAGTTCAATCATCATATGAATGACTTTACTTTTAGCTAAGAAGTTTTAATATACTGGCTATGGAGGATATTGCAAGGAATGCAGGATATTGCAAGGAATGCAGGATATTGCAAGGAATGCAGGATATTGCAAGGAATGCAGGATATTGCAAAGAATGGAGGATATTGCAAAGAATGAGGATTTCTAGGTTCAAATATTACATGAAGAAGTGGATCTGCTCTCACTGAAGATCTTTTAAATGGCTTTTTCTCGTTCAGCATTGTAGGTTCTACACCTTTCTACCTTGCTGGGGATTTCAGGTTATACTCTGGTTTTCTTCACCCCTAAAGCTATTTCCTATCAAAAGAAATGAATTTCCCTAGTAAAGTGCTGCAGTAACAGCACAGAAAGAGCAGCTTTACTAATGGCAACATAGGAACGCAATCAGGAAACCCTTCATACCTCCCTAACGTAACCCTTCACACCTGCTTGTTTTCCCTGCAGAATTTTTCCGAGAACTTCTGGAGAATGCAGAGAGGTCCCTAAACGACATGTTTGTCCGCACGTACGGCATGTTGTACATGCAGAACTCCGAGGTCTTCCAGGACCTCTTCACGGAGCTGAAGCGCTATTACACGGGAGGCAACGTGAACTTGGAGGAAATGCTGAACGATTTCTGGGCTCGGCTGCTGGAGAGGATGTTTCAGCTCATAAACCCCCAGTACCATTTCACCGAGGACTACCTGGAGTGCGTGAGCAAATACACAGACCAGCTGAAGCCGTTTGGGGACGTCCCGCGGAAGCTGAAGGTCCAAGTGACCAGAGCGTTCATTGCCGCCCGGACCTTCGTTCAGGGCCTGACGGTGGGCAGAGAAGTTGCAAACAGAGTATCCAAGGTAAGCTGAAATCAAGGGCTGGCGGGTTTAAGTGGGAATTTGTTTCAAACTTGCTAGACAATCGAAAGGTAATTGTGTGGGGGTTTTGGATGTGAGAGGGGGTTGCTCATTTGGTTGTTTTTTATGGTTACTGATATACTTAAGTTTATAAATAGAGGCAATGGTTGTTTTTCATTCCTTTGGGAGATACGAAGACCATACGGACTGGAAAGCATTCCTCTGGTTAGGACACAGTGAAATACCATTATACAGCATTATAGCATGGTAGTGATTGTCATTAGTAATTCAAAACTGTCTACGTATATAGAAGATGATGATTATGACCAGAATTTAAATGCTTCGAGCAAATTTATGCTGCTGTTCATTAGGGCAGTAGAGCCCTCATAGCATTCATTCATTGTGCTGGTGATGGATTTTGTTGGGAACCTCTAGTCGTGTTTTTGATGAGAAAATAGACAAATAGTGACATCTCTGGAGCTTGAGCTTTCCCAAAGGACAGTTTGTCTCACATTTATTTTAGTTTTAATTATTTATCTATGCAAATATTTGTGACAGTTAAAATCCTTAAGGGCTTCACAAAATTAAAGCTATGTAAGGAAAAAGCGCACACAAAAATAACTCATCTAGGTGCCAAAATTGTTCCTGAAGGGTTTTCTCTTATACGGGGTTTCAAACTCCTATGTATTTTTTTGAATTGCCTTTTCCAACTGGATACTTGCTCTGTGATCTGGCTGCTTCACAGCCCTCATAGTGTATTTGGACCTTAACTGTTTCATGAATTCTGAAATGGTCTAGTGAGATCCAGTATGAAATGCCAAAATACTCAGTTCTGAACAATAAGTTCATGCATGATTTTGATGACTGACCCATGCAACACTTTCCTGCATTTACAAGGCTAAGCTATTTTTCTTCCTTGAGAGGACCTGCTCACTTGCTTCATTTAAACCACAGCCAGAAAGTGAGATAGAGCAAATGTATTGGTCAGTAGACTGCAATTCAAGTACTCAACAAGATGAGGCTTCTCAACTTTTCTGTATGATGTGCTATTTTGCAGTTAGAAATTCAGAAGTCATTAAGCCAGAGAGGTGGTCATCAGGGGAAAGTTTTATTTTACGACTAGGAGACTTCATGGGAGCAAAGAGTCATTATGCACTTAAAAGTTAGAGAATTAAATATATGATTCTGGTTACTCAGCTAGAATCAAGGTTTCTACCTCCTTCCTGGGCTACAGGGTTGCCTTCCATCTTTTTCTGGCCCTGTCAATTTTTGCAGTCATTTCTGAACAGTGGCATCAGAATTAAATCCCAACCTGCCTATTCTGGCTGGGGGCAGATACAACTGTATACAGAACACATATATCTGCAGCCCTAGATTTCCTCTGAAGGGCAGTGAAGTTCCTGGGGGTCAGGTTTTAAGTAAAAGTGCTGAGCTCTGATGTCACTGTTGTCAGTAGACATTAGATAGGTGTTGCTTCTTGGCTGGATGAGACTGTAGGGAGTGACCTGTCTAATTCATGTACCAGATGTGCAATTTGTGCATCCCAAACAGATGCACATGACTGTACAGCTGTGCAAGTGACTCCCTTCTTAACTACCCAGGAAATATTTTCATCTCACCTACTCAGTTTTGTGCACGTTAAGCCCTCTCTAGAACTGGGTTTATCTAAAGATCACTAAATGATCCTATGATCCTACAATGAGAACTACTAGCTCTGTAGTCTTAAAGGGAGCCTTTTTTGTACTATCACTTGAAGATGATAACAATAGCTCTTAACACTTCTAGGTTTCTTTTTTTCTTTCTTTTTTTTCTTTTAACATGAAAGTAAAACTTTAAAATCTTTCAAAGTGCTTGATGGTTGGTGCAAGATACTGTATAGATTCTTTGCTTCATATGCACTTAGATACTTTATTAGACTACATGTAAAACACTGTGTTCAGTTTGGGGCCCTTCCTATATGAAATAGACAATGAAAAGCTGAAGTGATTTCAGTAGTGACTGAAGACTGCAATCATTCCTTAGAGTTAGCACATGGTTTTGCAAGCAAAGAGAGGCAGGTAAATATTTTTTGTTGCTCATTTGAAAGTCATCCACATTCAGCGTGGGTTTCATTTTCACTGTACTGTAATAGTGAGAGATTCTGTGATAGGAATGTCACATCTGGATAAGTCCAGAGAAATGAAAAAAAAAAAAAAAAAGAGATAAAATGATGAACTGCTGTAGTTCTTTTAAAGTCATCTTTGTCCATTGTCTGCACTGTCTGGGAATAGGGGTGGATTTCATAGCTGCAACATCACAGGCTAAAAAGCTGGTTTGATTTCTATTTGTGGACCCATTATCTCACTGAACTGCCACTGTCAAAGGCCACTCACATAGGAAAACATTGAGCTTACACCTTAAACACTGGGAGAAAGAGATTTATTAATGAGAAAGTTGGTAACAACATCTTCTTTGGGCCTTTAATTTACTTCCTCAGCCTTTTCTGGTGCATTTCTTTAAAGAAGTTGGTGGGTCACACACTAAGAAGGATTTGTTCCCTACCTAATGTTAGGGAGACATCCTTTCTGGAGACTTCTCTTCAGGGAAGATGTGATGTACTGACTGAAAATGTAATCAGTGTATTCCTTGCAAAGTAGCTGAACTCTTTTTCTGATGAAGTATGCACTCAATTGCACTTGAAATAGGTAACACATATTGCAAACATTTCCCTGTTACAGTAGTATTTTGCAATTTGCTCGTGTCATTGATCTTATAATTTAGGTAAATCCCATTTAGATAAATGTGGAGGGAGAGTAGTTAGGACATGACTTTTTTTGGTCATTTTTTTCTATTATGTAAACAGGCATAACTACATTCCATCTATCTGGAAATGTTCAGTTTTAGGTGAACAGTATTTTCATCATCTCAAAGATGATGAGATTTTAGAATCTTTTCATTTCTCATACTAATGCATTAAAAACTCATTAGTCTGGGTTGTTACTGGCTTGAGTAAACTTCAGTGCTCTAAACTCCATGTATGCTTTGCTTTGTAAAGCTGCTTATGCATATGAGCAAAAAATAATTATAGTATTTATTAAAGTGAGAAAGAGGAAAGCTATTTATTCATTGATGTAGAAACACCATAGAATATCTCAATTTGGAAGGACCCATAAGGATCACTGAGTCCAACTCCCTGTTCATCAGAGAACTACCTAAAACTAAATCATGTTAATAAGAGCATGGTCCAGATGCTCCTTGAGCTCTGACAGGCTTTGTGCCATGACCCAGGGATGCTGTTTCAGGGCTTGGCCACCCTCTCAGTGCAGAACCTTTTCCTAATGGCCAATCTGAACTTCACCTGCCCTAACTTCAATATATAATATTCAATATATACCAGAAGAACTGCCATTTTGGGCACACCAATGATCTGTGCAATTGTTTTTTGCTTTGTTACCATTTATTAGGAAATAAAATTTGCTACCATTCTAATTTTCATCCATAAAAATGCAGCATATTCAAATGTCAATGTTTTTAAATGTATTTTGTTTTTCTCAACTTTTTCCTGGAGAAAAACACACACAAAAAGAAACAAACTTTCCTGACCAGCTGTGATTTAGTATTTAATGTTAAACTGTAGAAACCACTGAAATATTTCTGAAGGTGCTGCCAGCTGTGATTTCCAATAATGCAGTAGAAAACATGCATGCATATTTTTCATGTTCATCTTTTACTCTGTCTGAGCTCTGGATACTTTACAAGAAAATAATGCTAAGTTATTCTCTGTGACTCTGAACAAAGCATCTCAGTGATAGTAATACTCGCTTTGAACTGTCACTGAGTGGTGAAAAATGTAAGCAGAATACCAAAAAGGGAGGATAAAGCAATTAAAATAAAAATAAAATGGAGGGGTTTTATGATTTTCCAGGAACTTATGATTCCTGAAATACTTTTTCCATATATATTCATAACTGAATTATAACAATTTGAAAGCTTGTTGTACTGGAATTTTTTTTTCATTAAACAAAAAGGAGTTCTGGACCACAAATCATATAGAAAAAAAAGTAATTCCCAAGAAAAGATTATAACTGAAACTAAGGATATTAAAAAAGTCTAAATCCTTAAACTGGATGCAAATTTGTCAAAAATACCATACTAGTTGGTACAGTTGGTACTGCTTCTCTATCAGGGTTTTATCCCATCAGGATAGTATTCCTCCCAAAGAAAATTCATTTTGGAAACATTCTGCTTCCATTAAATTTTCATTGAAAGTTATAGAACATGGAAGAAAAAAAACCCACACATACTTTTTTTGTTTGTTTGTTTCATGAGCATAAATTCTCAATCCTGACTTGTGCTGAATTTGTAGTTTAACCTAGGTAAACTCACATATAGAACATGAGTTTAGTAGAAAAAAAACCAAAACCAACTAATGGAGTGTGACTGGTTCTATCCAAAAGCAGAGTAATTAGCCAGCTGTGGTTACCCCACTGCTGCTCAGAGCTCTGATTTCATCCCAGGGAGACAGTCACATCTTCATTGTCTCTTGTGCTGGATCTGGCTCACTAGAACACTGATATTTGGTTATTCTTTGCTAGTTGTGCTGTTTCCTGATTTGCTTTTTGGTTTTGTTGGGTTTTTTTTTTCAACTTGACCACTTTCTTCCCATCACATACTGGGATAAGCACAAGAAGAATTAGTTTGACTTTGCCTTTCACACTGCAAATTTATGCTGCCAGCAAAGAAAGTAGGGTTTTTTTTATCAGGAGTAGAGTGAAGCTTAGCTCAGGGGCATCATTAGGAGCAGTTAGTGATTTTGTTAGTGGCATAAACAACAAAGATTTGTGACCTAGCCATTAAGAACTTATTTCATTAATGCATTTAAATATTAATTATCATTTATTGCAAAATAAAAAAGCACCGTTCAAATACTTCCTCATTGTGTGGCGTAGGCTATATGTCCCTCTCCTTTTAAACCAATTAAAATAATTCTTCCCCTGAATATTATTAAATTATGTTAATATCAGACTTGTTATTAAGAACCTGGTGATGTATGGGCAAAGCGAATCCAATTCAGTAATACAATTATAAGGTTAAACTCAAGATTAGTAGTGAAAAGCAGTCTCTAGTAATTGCCTGTGATTACTTCTACTTACAGAATGCTTTTCTAAGATGCTGAATCAATAGTCTTACAAACTCTGCTTTTCATGGTTTATAAATAAACATTGGACAGTTTGTGAGAGCCATAAATAAAGGTCAATGCTCAATGTCACACTGATTCAGAATGTAATTATTGCAGGAACAGGGGGAGAAATATGACATGCTGATAAGTCAGGTAATTAAAAGGCAAAACAAATAGTACTTTAATGCTGGAAAATGTGATTTGTGGGGTGTGACAGATAAAGAGTTACGTGTGCTGTATATTTTAACTTTATTGGCCAAAGAGATTTGGCTTGTTAAAAGTCACAGAGGAAAAGAAGATCTGCAAAGGGCTATGGTTTTCACTAAACCTTAATCCTGAGTTCAGATTGTCAGTTTAGAACAGCCCAGCTGAACAAGCATAGCTTTTGTAATTGCTTCTGCATCTATTGTTTTAATGTTTTTTGAGTCATTTATTCTTTGTATTTTCATTGAATTGATATCTTCCCAATAATTGGATTATATTTTGCTATGAATGGGCCATATTCTTTTTTCCTTTTTCCTGTGTTGCTCAGACAGGCATTCCAGGGATTATCCAGCCAGGGTAGTTTCAGGGATCAGAGATGTCTATGGCAGAGAAACAAGAGTGCTTTGTATCTGCACTGGAGTGCTTTCTGGGAAGTATCCTTTGAACCAAGATTCTCCAGCTATGCACAAAATCTTGGAAAGGAAAGGGACATAAATCTAATTAATTTGCAGACATTTCAGAAGCCACTTACTGCAGGTGCAGTGATCTGTTTTCTCCTCTGTGTGCACTGGAACATCACATGTCCCAAGAAAGCAGCTCAGGAGAAAGGGCCTAAAGTGAAACAGTGATTCCAACAAAAGAAAAACGTTGGTAGGAGGGCTGCAGAAACTGTGATCCATATTATCCTGTCTATTAGAATTGTCAGATAGAATCTAGCCTGACCTCTCCATTTCTTAGTGGTTTAAATTTTATTCTTCTAGCTTTGTATTGACATGAATAACCCAAGTTTAACTGAGTCATACAGCTCAGTTTCCTTTAAATACATCTACTAATCTAGTTTTTCCTATTATGCACCAGTTTGCATAATCTGCAAATAATAATCCAGTTTTCCTGGATTCTTTGTTTCATTCATAAGCAAAGATCTTCTAATTACAGTGCTTTTGATCCATTTGTGCTTTTTTTCTAAATGCCTGTGACACAGAAGATACCCTTTAGTCAACTTTACATTAAAATTTTATCTTTATATTAATAACCAAAATAAACGTATTTTTGTTTAAGAACGTCATTAAACATCATGGCACATTAGAAAAATAATTATTCAAATTAAGATTTCCCTTAGGATTGCAGAAAAGCACATTTTACACACAGTCCTTCAAAGTCCTCATAGCAGTTATATTTCCCAGCTATAGCTGATGATATGGCACCTGCAGAAGTTATATAAAAGAAAATGGAAAACTTTTTCAGAGGAACTCCAAGAACAATGGACATATCCTATTACATGTCATGATACACAGCCAAGTCATGATAAAAATAATGATGAAGAAGCAAGGCTCACCTAGGATCTTGCTGATCCTGCTATATTTAGACCTTCTCTGTTATTAATCTTACAGCAGGTTTTACATTTTTGCTGTTTTAGCACAGGAGAGTAAAAGAAAATTCGGAAGAATCAAATGGAAATAAGAAGGAGATTAAAAAGTCTGAAGGTTAGGCAATGCTAGGAGATCTATATCATCCTTGCAACATGCTGACTTCTTAAAATTGCTCTTTTTACAGATTGTCTTCATCCTGTTTCAAGGCAGCCTATGAAAGCCCTGTTTTCTAATCACAGTCTGATAAAACAATTTTTTCCTTTTTTTCTTTTTCCTCATGTGAGCCAGAAGCACAAAAACTAATAGGCTCTTCTGCTTTCAGATTTCTACAAAAAGTATTAGTCAAGCAAATATCTGATTTACCTAAAACCACTCAGGAATACTAACTGGAATTTTTATGCATATCCCCTTAGATCTTATAGTCAACAAAGTCAAAGTCATTGGCAACACATTTCACATTTTTTGAAACTTGAAAGTAATTAAATCTGAAAGGGATTATGTGGATGCAAGTTCTTCCTTCTTTCTTCTTTTTTTTTAATTTTCTTTCTTTTTTTTCCCAATCCATTAAGAATAATTCATTTCTGGACTGAAAACTAAAAGTACTAGACTTTGGACTAGACTAGTGGAAAAACAGAACTTAGGAGGGTTTAGTTCACCTCAGCTATACACATCTGACACCATTACACGTGACAAGTAGGTATTGGGAGGATTTTAATAGAAGAAAAGCCTATTTGTCCTTCAGAATCTCAGTATCCCAGTATGTGTAATAATGGCTTGCCATCCTTTGGCAGCTGGCATACAAGGTTTTGCATTTCCCCAACATCTCCACACAGTTTTAGCCTGCAAACAGCTTCCCCATTCTGGAAAATGGGTTTGCTTTTAAAACTGCCAGAGGTGTTTTGATGCTCAGGTCTGTCCCAGTGCTGGGCAGGTTTGGCCTCTAGTCTTTGATTGCAGAAGGTTTATCAGTTTTGAACAAATGCACCACTGGAAAATTCCTGGAGGCTTGTACAAGAAGCTTGTACAAACTCCCTCCTTTGCCCCCACTCAGTATCACCAAGCAACAGAATTGCATTTCCACTTACCTTGTGTATTTTTCATCCCATCATTCTTCCATTGCTGTCCATATGTTGGCATTATCCATGGATCCAGAAGTGAGTGTGTAAGGCAACATCTGGTAATCTGACAAAGCTAAACAGGGCTAGCACACTTCATTCTGCATGCTGAGCTGTTATGCCAATGCATCAGTGGTTCTCTCCACAACAGGAGACACTGATCTAATTGTTGTATTTCAAATGAAGGTTTCGTGTATGTGGCTGGTAGAGGGAAGCATGAGATTTGGATCACAAAAGTAGCTTTCAGTGTTTAAATAGAAGAAATTACAAACTGCATTGTTCTCTTCAGCAAGTTGCTGGCTCAACAGCACTGCCACTCACTGTGGTGAATGTTATGAACCCTGCTTTTCAGCCATGACTCAAAACAAGTGAATCTGTATGGATCTAAGCATTTGGTCTTCTCTGCCTGGGGAATGCAGTAACTAACCAGCTTTGATCTGCAGCACCTAGGCTGTATGAACTCAAATAAGCTCAGGCCTAAGCCATGGAAACTGTTGGAAAGGAAAAGCTGTTCAGCTCTAGCACCATATTCTTTTAGCTCTATGTTCCTTAGTGTTCATGGAACAGGGAAATAGTTCAGTGAATAAAATTCAGTTTGTGCCTCCCTCTGCCTCCTCACACTTTTCCCCCTGAATCAATAACTCGACTTCAGTCTGAACTTGATTAGAGTCTGATTGTTCAGATCTGTTTAAAATCAGGTAAAAAAAAACCCAAAATTTATTAAGGCAAAAGCCTTTACAGGGAAACTGAAGAATTTACTGATGGAAATTTAATTCCTGAGGAAGTTTGGGTGGAATAACAGATTTCATGAAAAGAAATGAGCGTTTAAAGGAACAAGATAACTTAGGTGAAATGTTTATGGACTATCAGTATGTGTAGTTAAATTCATATAAAATCATCATCAGTGCATTTTCAGCCACATGATGAAGTGCAAACACACTGTAAAAGTTTAGTACATTTCTGAAGTGTGTATCATCACCTGCCACAAGAGACATGTTCTGAACTGGAGAGCAGTGTTCACAGTCCCTACGGGCAGTTCCTCTGCCCTGGGGCAATTAATTACAAACAGAAAAGCAGAAGGAATTGCATACATGAAGAGCATGAACAAAATTCACTGCTCACTCTAGTGAGTGAAGAGGCTGCCAGGGTTTGTTACCACCTGAAGATTGGTACAGGCATAACATCTATAGAAAGCACTGAAAAGAGTATATCTATGAAAATGGATTGAAATCCATCATCATCTTTTTATCCATCAATTATTTATTTGTAGGAAAGTTTTTTCTCTGTGAGTTAAAATATTCTGTAAGCCACTTTTTGAACAATAGCTGTGAGTGACAACACGGAACACTGTTCAAAAGAGGTGCTGGAAAAGAAAGCTCTGCTAGAGACTGAACTTCTTAAAGTTTTGAACATTTCCCTTTTATCATCCCATCTGCAGAGATTCAGTGCTACAAGGACGTTCCCTTAGGCAATATCAATACAGTGTGGAGGTTTATGAGCCAAGATAGACATCAAAAAGAATTTTAACAAGCCTTGACAGATATATTGCATTAATAGTGCTGATGTAGTGAGGTAGGACCTAAGCAGTGGGGGGTGTAAAGCATTAAGGTATTCTCACTGTTGGACATAGATTGTCACTTGGTGGAAGAAATACGTTAGCTAAATATATTGAATTGTTTTCTTTTTTCCATGATCAAAATTCTTTTCCTCATGACTGTGTAATGCTCCTTAGTAGAAGAAGCACCTATCAAGGAAAGATTAGATTTCCATAAAGTGCATGAGATTACTGTTTAACCAAGTGATGATCCATTTCAACACTTTTTTTCTCTCATCCCATCTTCACACTCAAGCGTGCACGTGCGTGCACACCCTAATTCATGGGTGCCGTGTTGGCAGCTAAAGTAGCAGCAGAACTCATTGTATTGTATGATAGGTGAATTGTGCTATCTTCCTTTGCACAAATTAGTAGTTGACACCCACTCACCTGTGTTAATGCTCAAATATATTTCATCATACAAGTAGGACTACAATGTGAATTGCATATGGGCACACAATCTAACTGCAGGGAACAGCATATAAAGTGTGTATATAATCTGGTGACTAGAGAAAATAGGGTGTTCAGAGCTCTGCCTTTTCTGCACCTTCTGTTACCAGGGCTCCCACCTCATTCAGCAGTGGCCCCATGTTTTCCCTGCTCTTCCTTTTACCATTGGTGTATTTGTACCATTGATGAGAAAAGGCTGAGAGCCCTGGGCTGTTCAGCCTGGAAAAGAGAAGAGTGAGAGGGGATCTTATTAATGTTTACAGCTATCTGAAGAGTGGGTGTCAGGTAGAAGGGGCCAGTCTCTTTTCAGTGGTGCCCAGGGATAGGGACAAGAGGTGATGGTAACAGGGTGAAACATGGGAAGTTCCACCTCAACATGAGGAAAAACTTCCTCACTGTGAATACAGAGAAACACATTCATTCAGCAAGTACAGAAAATGAATTTAGGTTATCTGTATAGTGTCATTTTAGCTTTTGTGGCTTTAGTCTTGTCTTTTTGGGTCAAAGATGAAGCAGTGCTGAGAGTCACATTTTCTTGCTCGTTTTTATCAGTGACTAGGAACTGAAGTCTGCTATGCTGTCAAGTTGACATCTAAAAACAGTGCCAATAAACAAATGCATTCTAATGGAGCCATTTTTCACTATTATGCTTTTACCTACATGTATTTGCAGCATGATCCAAAAGACTTAAGCAGTAAGTTTCCTAAATGCTCTAAGATACTCAAATATAATGCTGTGTTTAACAAGAAAGTGGCAAATGGACAGTCATGAGAAGAAGAATGAAAGTTCTGGCAGATGAATAATCTTAGAAATGTGTTCATTAGCAAGAAAAGTTAAAGGCTTATAGAGCATAGAATATGAAAGTATTTTAAAAGTTCCTAAGAAGCAGAGTGCTTGAAATGGAAAAAAAAATAGTGGAAAAGTATTCTTGGAAGCTAAGAATGATATCTAATAAAAAGAAATTTATATTGTCTAGAATAGTCACTTCTCTGAGGTAACTAAGTTGAAAATACATTGACCTGATGCAGTTTCTACAATATAACTAGTCCAAGGCAAAGCTTGGACTGATAATGTGGACACCCCACAAACTTAATGACACTTCTTCTGCACCCAAAGGTGGGAATCACCTAAGGTGTTCTTGGTGACATTTCTAATAGAAGTCTTAAGATCTTTTCACTCAGTTGCAGAAACCTGAGTGTTTTGCTTGTAATGTTTTGTTTTGTTAATGAACTTCTAGTTCACATTTTAAAATTAATCTTTAAGTTGGTATTTACTTAGATTGGTTAAAATTTCATCAGAGAAGTCAAGAATAGTGAAGACACCTCCTTCAGAGCCCAAAGAGACTTTTTATCTCCCACATAAATCTGTAGAAGTTATTTCTCACTAAAAAAAAATAAATATCTAATTTAACTCACAATTTCTTCTTATATAACTTATATTACTACAAGTCTACAATATCTCAGTGATAAGAGGTTAATTTTGCAGATGATAGATAAAGATTGAAATAAGACAGAATCAACCTTAATTTCCTTTATATGCAAAATGTGCTGCTTCATAATTCATTTTCCTGAAGTCAGACTATAAAAAGTAGAACTGCTGTTGAATTGAAATGGAAAATGTCCTCTTTAATCTGTTGCTTCAGGTGTATGTACATTATTCATTATTAGTATAAGGACACCTTGTAAATGAGAGAATAGGTGACACGACAAAAGAGGAGAGGACTTGTATGGTTTATAGAGTTCGGATGGTAAGCATACTTACAACAGAATTGCAATTTGATTTTCTTAGAAATCAGTAGGGAAAAGAACCTTTAAATTACAGTATAACTACAAATGTAATAGGTAAGAAACTTACAGCTGTTGGTTAGTACCTTCTGAGACAAGAAATACGTGATTTTAGAGAGTTCAATCTGCCTGTTTAAATTTATGTCAGCATTACTAGTATTGACTTACTCTTTTCCCCAGATAGGAACCTATATCCCAATGCAACTAATTTTTGTTCTGATTGCTGTCAAAGGTAGTTCCTGAGTTTTTGGCATGAGGTAAAGATGAGGATTTTAGATCAGTCGCCTCCAATGAAATGATGGTCAGAGAGCAGTAAAGGGGACAAGGGGAGGGGGTGATACTTCCCTATGCCTTTAGTATGCAGGGACATGGGCAGGTATAGGCCATAAAGCATCCAAGCTCCTCTCAATATACAAATGGTTGGGTTTGCCACTGGTATGATCTGAAAACAGCTGTAATTTCAGAAAAATAAAGCTATTTGTGAAAGAGGATTTTTTTTCTTAGAGTAAGGTTATTTAAAGCAAATAATCCCATGAAAAGAAAAATGTGCAGATAAATTTGTTACTTGGATGACAATAAATTTCTCCCATGGTATGTTGTAGTTCTCAAATAGTTATGTTTCATTTAGCCAGGTAGATTTGCCTTTGATTATTATTAATTTGGTGAAGGTTAATTTGGAGCTGCTGGTTTTTCCCTCGGGTCCATAATTTTCATTAGGGTTGGAGGTTTTGAGGGGTTTTGTTTTGTTTGGGTTTTTTTAAAGAGCTGATAGATTGTTGATTTTTTTCCTTTTTGTTGCAGAGCATGAACATTAAGAGTTAATATTTACTGAGGCTGTAACAAAGAGTTACTGCCTCAGCAAATAGGAAGAGTGATTTTGGGGATGTGCTTGAGCATTTTAGTGGGGCTCATTTCAAAGCACGTGGCTTAGCTAACGAGAGAATTGACTTCAGATTGCTCCATAAATTGTGTTCAGAAAGGTATAAACTGATTTACCGAGAGAGAAACCTCTCCTGCCTCAGGAAGCTGTGGAGATGGTAGAGTGAGGAGTTTCAGCCCTCTTTCCATGAGGTTCAAAGGGGAGCTGTGGTTTGAAGTGACAGCTACAGTAGCCTGGCCGTTGTGCAGGGGGGGGAAGAGCTGTTTGATCAGGTAGTTTCTTCTCTGCACCCTTCTCAGTCCAGCTACTTCATGGCAGACTTGTGGGGACTTTAAGTTACCAGGCTGATATTACAAATGTGCAGTAATGGAGTTTCAACCATGTACTCAGGAGACTAAAACTTCACATTGTGTCAAAACTTGCTTTCCGAGCTAGAGGTTAATTACACAAATGGAAAGATTTCTTACCTCTTTCTTTCTGTAACAGGAAAAAAAAAATACATCCCTGTTTCTCTTGTTCAAGTTCTATATTCTTTACACTAGTTTTAGTGGATATTTCTCATCAGAAGAAAAAATATCTCAGAAGCCTTACTAGCCTAAGAAGTTAAAAATTGTAGATGAAAGCTGACCTTTACTGACTTTTTTATTTTTATAGAGATTTATTCAGAATAACATTTCTCTGAACATGGAAGTCCCTTGGGTTAGCTCGGCTAGTCTGAATTCATTAAGCAAAAAAGTGTTTCCTCCTTCAATAGAATTTCAGATGATTCTAACTTTAGGGTAACGAAGGTATGTAGGTTTGGACTGATTTTGCCATTGGCTTCTTCAAGTAATTAAAAGGGATAAATATCTCTGGAAAGCTGTTCCCTTCTCCAGTCACACAAATTGACCTCAGGATGTTGCTGTCATCATGGATTCTTATATTTAATTATGTCTACTTAATTAAATAACTTAAATACCATTTTAAAATGACATTTTACTCAGTATTTATTATTAGTCATTGTGGAATTTCTGAAAGGAGAAAAGACCAAGAGAAATATTTCCTCTAGTAATCAGCTAGTTTAAAGGCAACAAATAGACAATTTTATTGCAGTTTGGTGTTCTGATGTATTAGCAGGATTGATTGAATAATAAAAAATATATTTTTGAATAATATGTTTGAGCAAAAGTAGAACAATTTTACTTTATTGGAAGGAGCGTTTCTGACAATGCTTTGAAATACTCCGTTTTGTAAATTTTAAATGAATTAATCACACCGTTTATGTGAGGAACTTGCTGTTAGTTGGTCAGCAGCTGAATAATTTTGTTTTCCAGTAAAGGATCTAAATACATTTTTAAGTGGTCAGACATAGAATTATCCAATTAAAATACACAGTCTGTAAAGAAGTCTATGGTAAACATAATTTCTTACATTCTGGTGTGTACATACTACTCAAGAGCGAGGAGATACTTATATGGCTTCTTGACAAAGAGCTTAGTTCCTTCAGGTCAGCAGCACAGATCTGCATTGCATGTACCAGTGTTGGATCCACTGCTGCAGGGAAGTTGTGAAAAGGACCACGCTCAAGACATGGCTTTATGTGCTACTCTGCAACATCCCACTTGTTGATCCCACTGGAAATGTTTTAGATGTTTCCTTCTGACTTTTGCTGTGTTCGTGGTTAACTTTCTGCAATTAGCACAGAGCTCTCCGTAGCACTTCCATTAAAAGCGAAACATTAGCATGAGTGTTAAATATCCTGGGAATACAGTTCGTGTCAGTACAGCTGAAGAATTTATATTGCTGGAAAGGTTTTAAAACACAACTTTAAAGAGTTATATAAAAAGTTACGTAAGTACATAAAAGGATACGTAATTTTAGTTGGCAGGAAAAGGTGTGATTAATGTACCTACTGAAGTTGCTTTTTTAATACCTAGTATCCCATAATCAGCCACAGAACTGAAAAAAACTAATTTTTTTCAGGGCAAATGTAGTATGTGAAGCCTGGCCTCTTTTACTTTAGCCTACCAGTGCTTGAGACAATTTTCTTCCATAAATGTGTGTGTATGAGTGCTTGGAGATCATACCATTTGCTGCATACACTGGACACCTGGCACCTTCACGGGCTGCCATGGGTACCTGCAGCAGTTCAGCCTCTCTCTGCTCAAGTGTCTGAACCCACCACAGCATCTTCTCTGCTAGTTTTTGTGTAGCTCACTTTGGCTCAGGCATCTGGTACTGGTGTGCCACGCTCAAAAAACTGCACTCTTCGTGCAGATGGGATGGTCTTGGCAGTGCAACACACTCCCTCCACCTCAACTCACAGTTGACTGGCAGCTGTGTCCTGGAAAACTGGCATCTTACCTTGCAAGGGGCATGTTGCCATCCACAGACAATCAGCAATCTCGGCAGCAAAATGATCACGAGTATCAGCTGTTAACATTCAAGAACTGATTCCAAGTCATTGGGGTTGGCTAGAAGCATGAAGTCTTTATTCTCTTCATTGCTAAATGCAGGAGTTTCTTGCACACAGCCTGCTATATTTCACATAAATGAGTCTAGATTGAAGAAGAATTCCTCATGCAGTAGTTACAGCATATATATCAGTGTCCTTTCATGAACAGATAGGGAAATTTCAGGAATATTTTGAATTGAAAAATCACAAAATATGTTAAACGTGTTTGCCTTTGATGTCTTATCTTACCCATGCATCTGAGGAGCAGTCTGTGGTCAGTAGTGAATTACTCTTAAGAGTTTATAAATAGTGTTTCTTACCACTGCCTTTGCAGAACAAAAGATAGGAAAGAAATGAATGATCTGAGTTTTGCCCATAGTCATGGGTGCAGACCATATCTTCTTAATCAGGAAATGAGATAATGCAATAAAAAGCATATGTCAGGAAAATGTAGCTAAATGTAGCCACCATTTAAAAATGTGATTTTGATCAGAAAAATGCCTGGAAACATTTAAAATTCATTTTTCTTCACAGATTTATTTATCTGTATTTAGTCCATTTTATCAGATTTCTACATAAATAAATAAATAAATAGTTAAAGGAACTTTGAACTAGTAAACCTGAATGTTAAAACAGGCTCAGTTTGGCTCTTCTGAAGATTCACTGAGCCAGGATCCCTACATAGTTCTGTTTTGTCTCCAGCTGGATGGAACATTTGTGATGAGGAGCAGGATGCTGCACTGAACAGTTGTGGAGGCCTAGACACAGGGTGAAAATTTAGTTCACTCTTCCATAATTCTGTGAAGTTTATGCTTCTAAGAAGAGGGAAAAATACTGGTCTTTTATTTTTCTTACTAGGCAAATATGAGACTGGATGCATGTAGCTGGCTGGAATGTTAATAACGTGAGGACATTTTTGCATACTGTATTCTCAGATTTTGATGTATCACAGTTTTTAGGGCAATTTTATTTGACCTTTTCTGAATACTACCTCCATTTATCCCTGGGCAGCTGACAAAGTCTTTTTTTCCCTGTGATGTGGTATTTGTTAGAAAATATAAAAGTTGAGGTTGATTTTAAATTACTGGCTTTGCACATGTAGTTATATTAGGAAAAATTTGGGTCAGTCTTAGCCTTGTTAAGCAGGCTAATGAACCACTCCCACAGATTTGTTCCAATATTTTTGATACATTTTAATCACCTCTCCAGCACTTTTCCCAGGTACTTTTGGCCAATCAGCCCCCTCCAAATGGCTAAGACAAAGGGGATAGGGGACTGAATGCTGATTTCAAAGTGAAGTGGCACATTTACGTTATCACTGTAAAGCAAACGCTGCCTTCCACATTCATGAGCAAGCTGAATTTTTTCTCTGAGAATCACAGAATGTTAGGGGTCGGAAAGATCATCTAGTGCAACCCCCTCTGCCAGAGCAGGATCACCTGCATTAGGTCACACTGGAACGTGTCCAGGTGGGTATGAGCATGAAAAAAAAAGGGGATTAGTGGAAAGGAAAGAGGAAAAGGAGAAAATCTTACGTGCTTCTATTCAGCACCTCTCCCTCCTTCCACAGGCAAATGTTATCATGCTCATCGTGTGGACTTTGTGCTGGGCTGTGTGTTGTAACTGCCAGCAGAGCAGTGATGCACAGGAAGGTGGCTGCCAACTGGGCTGAGAACAGTCACAGCAGGGTGGGCAAGTAGACGAGAACCCCGTGTGGAAGGCCACAGCTGAAAGGCGGCTCTGGTCCAGCCGCTCCGAGGCTCTCCAGAGCGCAGTCTCTCCAGCTGCAGGTTTCTCACAAACACAGAGCAAACTGTGAAATCTTCAGGCATTCCAGCAAGAGACAAAAGGGAAAGAATAAGCTGTCAGCACTTTGCTCACAGCCCATTGTAAGGTTATGAGAATTCAGCCTGACAACAAACAACCGAACGAAACAAAACAGACCCGTCGTTTTTTTTGGAAAACTGCTGGAATGTCAGTAGGTAGAAATGGCCAAGTTGCCGCCTCTTTGTTTTATAGAGTCAGCCCATATTGCTTAGCCAATAAGGTGAAGTCAGGGTAAGAATGAGCATTTGCTGTTGCCAGGCTTTCCCAGCCTTTATCTGAAGGAGCGGAGGTGGTGCTAATCGCAGGGAAGGGGCCACGCACACAGGCCGGTGGGGGAGTGATATTGTGTGTGCCTACCTGTTCCACATACTAATGGGAACGTTGAACTTTCTCTGCTCCCTTTGAGAGAAATACACGTCTGTCCCGGCCACTAAGGAGCTTCTTCAGGAGAGATGTCACGCCGCTGAATAATTCTGGCAACATTTTAAAGTGAAATAGAGTGCGACTTTGTAGCATTTGCCACACTATCCTCGCAGAAAAATAATTCTAGATGTCAATTATTTTATCTTTTAAAGAGAGTGATGAGATTTTCTGTACATTTCTTGATCCAGTGCATAGATGGGAATGATGTTACCACGAATTTACAGGACCGCTAAGGCTGATTAACTGCACATAAAATAGTAATAAGAGAGAGCTTCCTGGATGGAACAAAGAAACTGTAAAATGATCCAGATGCAGCTGCATCTCAGAATTACTTCATATGCTGGCTGTTAAACATCTTGCAAATGCTGTTGACTCCTCTTGAATGCAGTTCTTGTTAACTGTACACTAATCCTATTTGTATGCAGTGGCTATGTAAATTTCTCTTTATAAGAGGGTTTTTTCCTCTGGCAAATTTGACTTTTAAACAAGAGATCTTGATGATGTTATGATTCATAGGAGGAACCAAAATATTACAGAGAGAGAGGCATGATAATGTAAAACAGTATTATGAATCTCAGGTGGATATCTAAGACCCTCTTGTAGTTTAAAAGAAACAGAAAAATCTCTTAATAAACGTTTTCTCTGAATATGAAATTCAAAAATATCTTTTATTGCTCTATGCAATGAGCATTCAATATTGTTTTACTTGTTGTTCTGCTATTCTCTGTAACGTATGTTGACTTTGTATGTTAGTCCTAACCTTGCAAAAGACCTAAAAACAGCTTTAAATTTGAAGTTCTAATTAAAAACAAAGAATATCATTTAAATAGATTTATAAATCCACGAATACAATGTAAAATGGATATTCAATTTGAAAAAAAAAAAATTTTTAAGTAATGTTTGTTAATGCCTTTTTACAGTAATTTTGAAGTGTTTAGCTACTATTCAGTAAAAAAATATGTAGAAACAGTATGTAATTTTCCTACAAGCAGTGATTCATGGCTTCTAGCATGCCAGTATGAAATGACATCCTTATCAGAATGAATGTTAAATAATTACTGCCCAGAGAGTACTGTCATGCTTATTGTTATGGCAGCATTAGTAGAGATTAAAAGTAAAATTTATTTAACTTTTTTAAAAAGAAAAAATACTACTAGTTCTAAATCTTTCCTATTTAAAATAAACACAGTGGTTCTTTCTGAGGCTAATATGCTCAAGAATTGGGACTAATATTATATTTACAATAAAATGATTTTTAAAAAAGGATTATTGAATTATGTAGACCGATGTTTTGCTAAAAAAGCAATTATCCTATTTTTTGAGAGTAGCCTGAATCTCTCTAATGCAAGTGGTTACTCTTTCATTGCAATCACTAAATTAAGGTTCAGTTTTGCATATTACATAGATGCTATTAAGGCTAAAAGCTTTAAAAGCAGCTCGAGATTGTGCAGCTCAGTCTGAGGCACCACTGAGGTGGGATTACCTGAACTCTGAAACTACTCAGCAGTTTCTAAAAGTTTGGACTCTGAAATGTTCATTGTCTGGGTGTCTGCTTCTTCTAATTATGTTTTGTAATCTTTGATCAGAAATCTCAGAATTGACTCTAAAGTACTAGCTTCAGAGAGAGATTATTTTCTAGAATATGTAAGTAGAGTACAGATGTAGCTAAGCTTCTGATCTCTATTTCTTTCACTAGGTTTTGCAAGCTGACCTGATAATTTTGGGAAGTTCTCTTTCTCCTTTTTTTGAAAGCATTTCTATATTTACACGTAATAGTCTCAAAGTTTTTTGGGGGTTTTTTTGTTTGTTTTTTTTTTTTTTTCCAGAGTAGTTCAGTAGCATGAACATTGGGGTGTTTTCAGAACCAGCAGCTTGGTGATCAGAGGAGGAAATTCTTAGAATAAAGATTGTTTCTACTGATGTTTTTCACAGTGAGGATGTCAGAGCTCTGGCACGGGCTGCCCAGGGAGGTTGTGGAGTCTCCTTCTCTGGAGACACTCAAGACCCACCTGGATCTGTTCCTGGGTGACTTGGTCTAGGTGTCCCTGCTCAGGCAGGGGGGTTGGACTAGATGATCTTCTAGGTCCCTTCCAACCCCTAACATTCTGTGAGTCTGTGATGTTTCCTTTCTGGCTTGTTTTTTGTTTTGCTTCTACATCAACCTAAGCTAAAAATATAGAATTATTATTGGTTATTATGAATTCACCTATCTGTAAAAAGAATTATGAGAACAGAGTTGGGTCTCTGTAAAATAGAAACTTAATGATGGCACAGGTATAGTGGTAGAAAGGTGGCTTTTCACATTATTACCTGTAAAACATGGGGAAAAGTAAAGGAGCTTAGGGGACTCCTTTGAAATATATGAAAAGAGCAGAAAAAAAGTCTTTTCTTTCCAAAGAACAGCAGATAGCAACTTCCTGACTCAAAAATAGTAACAATAAAAAAGGTTTGACTGGATCAAAAAGGATTGAGTATTGACAAATACGAACTGGTCATAAGGATACAATTCCTCAGATTCAACTGGGTGTAACTGAGTTGCATTTAGTTCAGTCTGAAAAAGATTTAGCCACAGCCTATTTTGAAGAGTGACTATTCTTGGTGTCCATATGTCAACAGTCCATGAAAGAAACTGAGAAAAAGAATGACAATCTTTACAAGTAATTAAAATATACCTCTATTTAGAAATAATTAAAATATAGGAAGTATTTAAGTAAGCAGATGTGTAAAAGGTGATTTAATGATGGCTTTTGCACACATACGTGTGGAGCAGCAGTTTGATGATCAAAGAGGCTTGCTTTAAATTGACTAAGATAGATGATGATCTTCTGGTTGGAAGCTGAAACTAGGCAAATTCAGGCTTTATTCACCACTCATTTTTTAATTGCGAGGCTAATTATCCATAGCAAGAGCTATTCAGAGGTTATGATGGCCTCCCTAGCACTTGAAATTATGAATATTAAATTGGGTATTTTTCAAAATAGCTTTTTCAAAAGCTCTGCTGTGTTTTTAACCTAGTTGTTAGACTTGAAGTAGGAATTCATTCCAAGAAGACTTACTGACTGTGTTTAAAACAGATGAATGCAATGGCACTTTCTGGGTTTAAAATTATATCAATAAAAAGGGAAAGAACTGAACTACTTCAATAAGCTTATGTGAAAACTTAGCCTGACTGCACTCATGTACTAAATATGGGTTCATTTTGAACACCCAGATGAGACTTGTCTTGAAATAATTTTTGTAGTATTTTGATCCTATGTTCCAGGCCACTGAAAGACCCTCACAGAATAATTTAACAGTCTATAATTTAGTAGATGGCATGTGACCTATGTGGGCTGTTTTGGTATTATTATTAATTCTCATGACAATACTGATAATAATAATCTGTAAATGTATACTATATATATCAGCCCTCAGTCCTAGACCCCATGAGCTATACAAATGCAAAAATACAAATACAAAAGCTGGCCATGAGCCACCAATGTGCAGTTGCAGCCCAGAAGGCCAACTGCATCCTGGGCTGCATCAAAAGAAGCATGGCCAGCAGATGGAGAGAGGTGGTTCTGCCCTTCTACTCTACTAGTTAGTAACCTTTTTTGGGAGAAAAAATCACCTTGGTACTCTGTACTTTAAAAAAAAAAAAGATGCTATCTAGTGAGGTACACACTTTGTTCAGTGAGTCAGTTCTTGTTGTGTTAGATACACAAAGTGCATGTTGGATTTAAGGTAAATTGATTAGGGAATGAACTAGGCTAGAAAGATGTCTTCATGCAGTGCAGATTAGTTTTAAAGTTATTTTTAAATATGCATTTAGCACTAGTGACTGGGAAACATGAATATTTGAGTCAGAGACGTAACGTTATTCATGAATGTCAGATTACATAAATAATTTTAATATCATTTATGACACTAAGGTTTAAACAAACATCAACCTAAATGTATGCCCAGAGACCTTGTGAGCATTTAAATAAACTACATCATCCTCAGTACTTCAAAAAATTGGGTCACTTATTTCCACACCAGTAATGATATAGATTTGAAAAAGGAAGGCATGTGTTATTAAAAACATTCCTGAGGATATTAAAAATTACTTATATAAATGGCATTTGCAAATACAGCTGGATATTAGAGCAGTGTAATCCATACAGTAATGTTTGATCTTGTATCATGTTGAATATCTTGTTATATTTGCCTCTGAGGAGCAAGAATGTAGAACTTTTCAGCATTTGCTTATCATTTTTAGCACAAAAGGAATATCATCATGAACGCTGATAGTGTTGGGATTGTTGGCTGAGAAGCAGCAGGCTTTTCTTTGTATTGAAAGCAAGAGCATAACAGAGACAGGGCTCTGTGGGAGACTGTAGGTACTGGATTATCATCTATTTGGAAATACTCAATAATCACTTGTGTGCAGGCTTCTGTAAAGCTTTTGTGAATGCTCTAGGCACAAAACAAACCTGCATGGGGGGGGGTTGGCCTCGATGACCTGTAAAAGTCCCTTTCAACCCACACATTTCTATGATTCTATGATTTTCAGGCCTCTGTCATTATAAAAGGGGATAAAAAGTAGCAATTGTTGAAAAATATGCAGCTGGCTTCTTAACAGCTGCTCTTCAGTGCATTTAAAAGACAAATGGTTGAAATGTTATTAAATATTAGTGAGTAAAAATTTAGCAGTTCTTTACAGGGCATTTGTTAAGTAATCCAAAGAGAAACAAGATAAGAAAAAAAGGCAAACAGGTAACAATGTTTAAGTGATCACATAATGTAATTTCAGAACCATTCATCATTGTTATTTATTCTTCGATTTATTTTATTCTGCATTTGTACATTTGAAAAATAGTGCTCCTGAAATCAATGCTAATGCAGAGTACCTTGCTAAGGGGAGAGACACTGGCTGATTTGATATAAATCCCTTCAAGCAGCCTTCTCTTTGCAATAAAGCTCTCTATTTTGACCTTTACTTTGCACAGAACTTAAGCTATTTGCAGTCTATGGAAGCTTATGTTCAACACTAGCATTTTAAAGGCAGACTTACAACTGTGCTGTCATCTTGTCCATTGCAGGAAAAGGTATCAGGTGACCTTTAATACTGCAAGGTGTGATTGCACTGGTCCTTACTGAGGTGCAGGCTGGACCTCTTATATATGCTCAGGACCCTTTTCTCCCAGTCTGCCTCTGCTCAAGAGCACTAATTTTGTTTCATTATTATAATACGTGGCCCTGTTTACATCCTGCTTTTGAGCAAAGGTTCAGCCGTGGGCTGTGGCCCTACCAGGTGGAAATACATCTCAAGTCAGCAGGGAGGCAGATGGCAGCACGTTCTCCAGATTGTGGCCACCATTTTTAGCTGTCACTTTTCAGCTCAGACCTGCACAGTTTTCTAGTTCCAGATGGCTTCATTAAACATTTGGGTTTAGCCCTGATTCTTGGTCACTGAGGTTGCTGGTTCGTTCTCAGGAGCTGGGTGGGAACCAAGTCTTTGCAGGGCAGGGCTTGGCTGTCAGGCTGGATGCTGTAAAAAGAGCTCCCATCTGGGCCAGGAGCCTGCTGACACAGTCCCCTGCCTCTGCTCCTGTGCATGTTTGGTTTTTTCCCTCCAGTAACTGAGCATTATTGTATTTATCTAAATACATATCAGTGAAGTCTGTATGACAGGTAGAACATCCTAAAGTCAGTAACACATTTTCTCATTTCTGTTTTTCCACCATCAATACATTGTCATCAGCCTTAAATCAATGTTTCCCCATTCACTTAGCAAGCCATCAATATTAGTCTTTTCCTGTTGTCACATGAACTTTCATTTTGAGAAGTTTGACTAGTTTAATTCCTTTCTTGAGGACTTCTTAAGTGTTATCTTACTCTCAAGTGCTAGATTGTGCTCTTAGTTTGAAACAGGAGAAATAACTTGAGAGCTCAACTCTGTATCACTTTGCTGTTCTCCAGATGAATTCTTCTCATGCTGTGTTGATTGTCAAGGTTTGGGTAAAGAAATCAGTAGTAATTGATATCACCTATACATATCCTGTGGCCTTTGCTGCTTTGAATTTCATGTGTCCAGTCAGCAGTGGATTCTCCTTCCAGAAAACTAGTCCTGCTGCTCTCACTGATCATCTTACACAAGTGTTTTGTGTGGGGCTATTCTTCACAGTTGTCCTGTGTTGAAAACCACTGTGCTGTTTACAGATTCCTGTCTAGTGCTTTTTTTTAAGGTTAACAAAACTGTAGAATAGTGATTTTTAAATTATTTTTTTTTTTAACTTCAATATAAAACTGTTTTTACAGTATCAGTGTGAAACACTTTTGGACTCACTTTATCATTTTCTGCCTTTTTTTTTTTTCATTCTGGGAGAAAAGGCCAGTAACATAGTATTGCCAACCTGTTATTCCTGCCTCCTACAAAACAGCTATTTCTGCTGTAGGTGGCAGTTAACATTGCTTGTCCCACTTTATCTCGATTAAAGTAGTGGGAGGAAATCATGTGTCCTGGGGAGCTGCTGTGTGTATAGCCTCTTTCTCTATTAGGCTAGTGAGTGGGTTGCACTTGAAGTTATAACATGTTTTCTTTCCTCCACTTGAAGGTCATTGAGACTGCCTGATAGTTAGATAATGTCTGTCCACTTCCCATTTGCAGATTAAAATCCCATTTCTCAGAAGGAAAAAAATATTGGGCAAATTGAGTTTGTTTTTAGTTGTTTTTTTTAAGTGTCTTTTTACACAGAATTAGACAGAATTATCGTTGAGGCTGGAATAGACCTTTGAGATAAGTCCATCAACTTTTTGATGGTTTTTTTTGCTTTTGATGAAGCAAACTGTTATAGTAAAAATCTACCACTCTTAGTTAAATTATTAGTGCTACTTGCAAAGCAGAATGCCTGATCAGGGATGGCAGAATGTGAAATGTTATCTGCAGAATGTGAAATAGGTCATGGTCATCATGAATCTGGTAAATCAAACCTTCTAGTAAGCAATAATAGACACACAGTGAAATAATGGAAAGCACTACTCAGATAAAGGATCAGAGGACCCACTCTTCAAATATTCTAGGTCACTTAAATATGAAAACAAACATGTTTTTCTGTTCAGTAAAGGGTAAGGAAACAAAAACTAGTTTTCCCTTCTTTGTTTGGAGTGGATATTTAGATTTGAAAGACTGCTTTGTGTACTATATTAACATAACTAATGAAATATTGGTATCAGATAGTGCTGAAGATATCCTCACAAAAATAAACTGTTGATTTCTTATTACCTACAGGTAATAAGGTACATTAAACATAAGATTAAAGTATGAATTAAAGGATTTATATAAATCTTTCAATCCATACTTTAATATTCTAATTAGTTGTTTATGTAAAATTATCACAGTCCGTTCAAATAATTTTTTCCCTTATTAATTTTTCTAAATGAAACAATTTTTATTTTAACTTCTGCATTGGTGAATTGTACCTTCAAAAACAGATATACAGTAAGGTTAATAAAGTAAGAAAATACCTGTAAAAAATAATAACAAATAACAGTTAAGGCACTAATCTTTGAACATCAGTGTCTAAAATTAGAAGAAAACCAGAACCAGTCTTGTAAAACAAAGTAAATGTGACTGGGCTTTCAGAGGAATGAAGGAAAACTTCATTAAGTTCTCACAGGCCCACCTCTGAAGTCTGTCACAGTGCCTATGCTGTGGCCACTACGTAGATGCAGTGGTACATCCAAGACACATTTCTGCTGGAATATTATTTCTTGATTTACTCTTCAGCAGCTGGAGATTCTCCCTTGGTTTTAAGGGAAATAAAAACACAGCTGGGTAGGAACATCATCTCCTGGAAAACAATGAATTCTTCACACTTCATGGAATAACATAAATAAAGAAAACCCACACTAGGGTATCAAAGATTACACAGAGGAATCAGTGACTGACAGAAATAAAGGAAGGAGCTCCAACTAAAACCCAAGCTTGGGGAAACACGATCCCAGGAGAGGATTTTCTGAGGAATAACAGGAGTGGCTTCGAGTGCCATTTCCTGAGGAGGGGGTGAGGGCTACAGCTGCAGCTGCTCTGCTGTGCAGGCTCCCACTGGGCCCATGTCTTGGCCCTCTCAGTGGACAATGAGGGAGGTGAATCCTTGTGATCCCCGGACAGAGGCTGTCCCTGCTCAGCAGGGCTGCAGGAAGGCAGTCACAACTCCTCTGAGGAACAATAACAAACCAATTTATTAGTTCTCCCTAATGAAACAATCAACAGACATTATGGATAAAGGTGTTATTTTCACAGGCAGTTGTTTTATGCATGACTAAATTTTGATTAAAAGAAAGAGTTATTAGAATGAGAGAGCTAGGAAGAGAGTAAGATAAAAAGGTTCTCCCCACCCATGGATCCAGTGACATCTCACTGCATCAGTCCAGATCTTCAGTTCTTCAGTGGTGAGTGCACCCCGATCAATATTTCTCTGTCCCTTTATACCCAACCCATATCTGGGTGGCATTCCCAATTTCCACAGGAAGTGCTGTTGATTTGCAGAGCCCCTTGAGCTAGAAGTGGTGTGGAACCTGCCATCCACCTCCCCTGTGGTACAATCAGCAGCAGCACTTGACTAAAGAGAAAGAGTCCCACCTATGCAGAATAAATCTCTTCCTTTTGTTGAAGCCAATCTGCAAGGAACCAGAGGGGGAGACATTGGGAGCACCAACACTTCTGCCCTCCAGACAGGTCTTTCCAGATCTTATCACCACACAAGGTTAGAGGCACACAAGAGCCAGGCTCTTACAGGAGCATTTGTAAAGGTATTCAGGCAAGGTAGCTGCTGGTAAACATGTAAACTCATGGACTTTACTGTGGAGGATTTTTTCTTATATATATGTGCACATATGCATGTATTACATACAAAGATGCACACACGTGTCCATTAAGATTGTATGCTTACCAAAAGTTTAACAGCATTCAGTAAGATAGGTGGTATTGCTGTGTTACTGACATGATTGCTTGATATCTTAATAGGTTTAAATATTATATTTATAATAGGACAGCATCAACTTGAAATCTCACTTGCATCTTAAAGTACTTTTGCAGTTAAGGTAACTGTAAGGTAATGGAGGTTGAAATATTTCACCTGCTCTGTTTATTTAGTGTGCTTGACAGCATTTTACATCCAGTGGTTTTCCCCAGCTGCTCAGTGTCACCTTTAGTTTTAGAGACCTAGTTGAAATCCAGCCACTGTTATAAAGGACACTAGCTTCTGTCATAAAGGACAACAAAAAAAGTTTTTACTAATGCATTAATAATAAAAAGAGAGCCAGGGAGGATCTCATAGCTTTATTGGATGTGTGGGGAGACCATTACAACCAAGGATGAGGGAAAGGCTGAGATACTTAATGACATTTTTGCTTTTGTCTTTATTAGTCACTCCAGCTATATCCAGGGTGTTCAGCCTCCTGAGCTGGAATATAATGACAGAGAGCAGAACAACCTCCCCCCCCCACCCCCCCATAATCCAGGGAGAAGTGGTTAGTGACCTGCTGCATCACCTGTACATTCACAAGTCCATGGAGCTGGATTAAAAACTGGGTGGTTGAGCAGGTGCAGAGACTTGTAGCAAACAGAGTTAAATCCAGTTGGTCTCTGGTCACCAGTGGTGTTCCCCAGGGCTTAGTTTGGGGGCCAGCCTTGTTCAATATCTTTTATCAATGATCTAGATGAGGGGATTGGGTGCTTGTTCAGCATGTTTGCACCAAATTGGGTGGCAGTGTCAATCTGCTTGAGAGTAGGAAAACTGCAGAGAGATCTGCACAGGTTGAATCAATGGCCCGGGTCAATGGGACAAGGTTTAACAAAGCCAAGTGCCTTATTGCTCTCTACAACTACAGTGGGTACAGCCTCTTCAGTCAAGTAGATAATGGCAGGATGAGAAGAAATGGCCTGAAGTTGCACCAGGGGAGGTTTAGATTGGATATTATGAAGGATTTCTTTATTGAAAGAGTAGGCAGGTGCTGGAACAGACTGCCCAGGGAGGTGCTGGAGTCACCATCCCTGGAGGCACTCAAAAAACTTGTAGATGAGGCACTGCATGTGGTGGGATGGTGAGGTGGTTTTGTTGTGTGGAGGGGGGTTTTTTTGTGGTTTTTTTTTTTGTTCACAGTTGCACACGTTTAGAGGTCTTTTCCAAGCGTGACAATTCTGTGATTCTGTGAAAACAAAGAGAAAAATCATTCTCAAGGGGAAAAGTTTTCTGCCTTTCTGTCTTTACTGTCTATCCCAAATGAATGAATGTTATTAAATGTGTCTCTAAATGTAAATATGAAATAAGTTGAGGAAAATTATATTCTTTTTCTGCTTTAGAACTGTAAAGTTATTCACTGGATCAGGCCCACTGTCAGGGTAATTAACGGGCAGATGTAGTCCTTGAAGCTGCTTTTAACTCATCTCATGAAACTGATTTGATTTTAATTTGATAATATCCCTTTAATGGTGCTTGTTGTACAGTCGGTGTGAGTTAATAGAAGTATTCACTTCTTTGCCAGGAAGAGGTTTCCTGCATGGTATTTAATGGATATTTTAGACCTCATGCCAAATATTATGGGTACCTGATAATTTATTATTGCCTTCATATATGCAGTAGTCCCTTAAATTATATCTTTGAAACTTGAAAAAATATTGGATTCATTTCCATATACATGAAGATAACACAAAGGGAAAGGTGTTATCATTACAGATTTAACAATGCAACTTGCATTGCTTCCTTTTTTACAGCTGAAAATGAGCTCCATTCTATGATTATGATATCTTCTGATCACTTTTATGTGACAGAAGGGCATATTTACATTTTATACATCATGATGAGTACAAGTAAGCCTTGGGAAATACATGCATTTGCTGGAGATGACCTTTGGTTTACAGTAGAAAGAAACTGAGGCTTTGTTGCTCCAAGGATGGATTCCCTTTTGTTAAGTGAAGCTGTCTCTGTAGAGCTGTGTTTTGAGACCTGCTTTAAGTGTGGTAATGATTAAAAAATGTGGAGGAAAGGAGGCAAGTGATTCTGAGAAGGAAATGGACTGAAGTTTATTTTTTCTGGAAACAGTGTGAGATTTGGCTCTGCTCTGAACCCCTCCATAACAGAACCTTTATTACATTCTCAGGCATGGTGGCTTTACTGTCAGCTTCCCACACACAGTGTTTCAGCAGTGTCTCTTGTTAGTTGTCACCTTCTTTCTTAGTTTTAATCACCCTTGAAAAGAAGGCTGCCAGCACTGTCTAAGCATATTTAAAATTGACAGGTCGAGGAAATAGAGGAAATAATATTTTATTTTTCCCCTCATTTTATCTCTCGTATGGAATTTTTTGGCTCAGTTTAGGCAATGCCTTCCCCAAACTATGGAATGTTATGCCATTGCTTGGCAATGGAGCAATTAAAACCAATTAAATGCAAGCGGTTTCTTCAGTAAGATGATGGGAGTGCCCATGGAGTGAACAAGCTGTGTGGAAGGGACCAGGGGATGTTCTGTGAGAACAATGGGAACAAGCAATTAGTGGTTGTGAAGAGAAAGGTTTCTGTTAATTTCTCAGAGATAAACGATTAATGCAGTCTGTTTGCTACTGCTTATATGGTTTATTTCATTTTTTTTTTCTTTTTTAGATGTATTTCAAAGACTGTTTGATCTCTTGGCTTTAGTTAATGTCTCTATTTTTTCTCCATTACTTGAATAACAACAAGTCTCCAGAGTTCAGGATGGTTAGGAAGGGTCTTGAATTGCTTCTCGGCCTCAGTTTGGCTTCAAAATAGAAATTACAAGGTACAATGTTTCATTAGTTACATAACAGTCAAAGTACTGTCAGACAAAATAAGAACTTAGTGTTCCAGGGTCAACTTAGATAATAAAAGATAGAGAAAACAGGAAATACCTATTTTATTAATTTGTTATTTAAATGTCACATCTTAAAAGGCTATTTGCTTCAGTGGGTCCAAAGTATAATTCCTACATTATGTTCACTTTATAGCATTAGGCTGCCTAAAGCAATAACACCCAACAGCTGAGGTAAAATGTGTTGTCAAGCAAATAGTGAAAGAGGGAATTAAAGGGAACACCTGTGTCTTGTTATTAGAAATCATATCCATGCTGGACTTGTAATAGCCTAAATAATACAAATTTAGCTAGAAGTAACAAAGCAGATGGAAACATCTGTACAGTGTATGCAGAGACAATTATTGGATGGTAGAGTATTTGGCCCTGGCTTTCCCCTCAGTAAACATTATTTGCATAGTACTTTTCAGCCTTTATATCTTTAACCCTTGAAAACTTTGATATCTGATGGAAGATAGCACAGATTTAACTCCATTCACCACCACTCTCTGGGCCCAAATATGCAGACAGTTTTTTATCCATTGAAGCATTATCCAGCCAAGCCTTGAGCAGAGAGTTTGACCAGCAGAATATTGTGGGAAACAGTGTCAAAGGCTTTACTAAAGTCCAGGTAAACAACATCCACAGCTCTTCCCATCCACCAGGTGAGTCACCTTGTTGTAGAAGGAGATCAGGTTAGTCAAGAAGAACCTGCTTCCCAGAAACCCAATGCTGACTGGGCCTGAACACCTTCTCCCACCGTATGTGCTGCATGGTGGCACTTCAAGATTATTTGTTCCATAATCTTCCCTGGCACCAAGGTCAGACTGACAAGCCTGTAGTTCCCCAGACCCTCCTTCCCTTCGTGTTGGGCCAGAAGAGCTCTAAGATGCTGCAGTGAAGGATGCTAAACCAAACCTTTAGGTAGATGAAGTTAAATGTGTGAGATGATGAAAAAATACTTCTCTGGAAGTACTCAAAGACATATATTATGCATTTTGAGACATGAAAGTGTTCCAAGAGGATATATTTGGAGTGTGATCAAAGACTGACTTCTTGCCTATATGGTCAAGTGAAACTTCTGAACAGCTGTTTAGAAGTTTAACAGTTGTTTAGAAGTTTCACTTCTAAACAACTGTTAAACAACTGTTCTGTTCCACTCTGTCATTTTCATCTAGTGCTTCCAAAGGAAATATTGCCTGATGCACCTATCCAATTGTGGAACTTCCTTCTGACAAAATAATTTCTTCCTTTAACATCTATGAAGTCAATGATAGCATTCATGTTTTCAAATTTGTTTTTATAACTTTCTGACAGCTGTAATGTCTTTAGATGTTACTGCTGTTTGCATAAATACAGAACCCTTTTTAAATGCTCCCAGTGTAGTCTGAGCACACTCACTGCTAAGAGACACTTCTGATTCAAGAACAGTCATAATTGCAGAAAAAGTAATCTATTTTACTCTAGCTTTTCCCTTCACTCTGCTGAATTTATTAGTAAGAAAGAGTCGTGCACTCTACTATTCTTTATACAGTTACTGAGCATTTTATAAAATAAAAAGGAAACATACTACTAATGAAATTACATTTCTTAATGTATTATTCACCAATCTCCAGGGTTTCAATGCTATTTTGGATTGCTAAACACTTACTGTATTCATTATTTAGCGTGCAACAAAAAATCAGATAAACCAGGCCATTTGGGTGGTAGATCAGAAGGCAGAGAATATGAATTATCTGAGGAATGTCTTTTCACATCAAATCTTATTATGTTTTACCACCAAATATCCAGAAACACTCCAAAAAGCAAATATCTGTTTTTTAAAATGCCTTGCAGACCAGCTTTCTCTAAAATAAAATTAATTTGTTGTATTTTCACCTATTTATCTTCGTTATTTGGAAGGTAGCCATGGCTGTGTTCTGTATTTAGGATCAGAGACCAGCTCCCTGTTTTCTGATATTTCTCACTCTTTATTTTGAAGGTACTAAAAACCTTCTGAGACCTCATTGTCTTTACTGATATATCAGCCATACATATAACAGTTGTCTTGTTCTGTGGCATGATGCTGCCTGGTGTATTGGTTGACAAATTCTGATTGTGAGACTTTATGTACTATTCTCTAAATCCTTCGTGGAAACCAACCTGGTAAAGCTGGTGAAGGCAGGAAAACTATAGAAAAGGAAGAGAATGAAAATGAAAAAATAGTAGTGTTTTCTCTAATCCAGTGTTTACTGTCAGAAAAGGAAAATGTATTCTCTTCTGTGTTTTGTACCACTTGTGTGTGGCAGAACTGAGGAGTCATGTTTCACATACTGCCTAAATGTCTCCAGTAATGACACTGTCCAGTTAACCCCTTTTATAGAAACACAGGGTTTTGTCTATATCCAGTGCCATTAATTATGGATGGGCTCACTTATGGCTTTGATAACCAACCTTTATATTTCAGTTAGGGTGTAACATTCCCTTGAGGACTTCAATCTTCCAAAGCTTCATGATACACTGAGACATCAATGGTAGCTCTTCTCCTTCACACTGATAGGACAATTTTTATTCAGTCAAGATCCGTACTTCCAAGTTGTTTCCTTAAGATGTCACTATAAAATCTAAAATTCTTTCCACTTGAAAACTGTTTCCAGATGAGAAGGTCTGTCTGAAGCTGTTATGTTCCTTTGTCTTCAGAAAACCTCAGGGCAGAGTGCCATGCCATTCTTGGATTCAGTATTTTCCTGCCTCAGCTTGCCCTACCATTATTTGTTTATTTTCTGGTTCCTATAGAGCTCTGTATTATATTTTACTCCTGTGTGTGCCCTTTTCTGACCTTGGTGTGTAAAAATCCAGTGTTTGTTGACCTGTCAATATTAGTTTTCACCCCAAAATAATACATTTTTAACCTTCATAGTTAATGGAGGAAAAGGAGGAGAAACAATAGCAAAACACAAATTGAGGCCCATTTAAGCCCCAGAGACTCCAAAACCTGAAGAAAATCTCCACAGTCATCATTGTATTATCCAAATATGACATTTAAGAAGCTGTTGATGAAAAAATGAGCCTGATTTTGGAGGAACAGACTCATGATTGCTGAATACCTGGCAAGGAAGCAGTGGGAGCACCTTCAGTGGCTTCCCTGCTGTGGAGATAGCCTCCTGGCAGTTTTTCCCCATGTGACAGCATCAGCAGAGTGCAAAAATTCCCCAGTGGGATTTGTGCTAGGTGAGTGTCAGTGCATTTCATTTTGCAGGTGAGCCCCAGAGCAAATGATACTAATAAAGATTCCCAAAATGGCTACTTGGGAAGGACAGCATTAGAGCATAATGATGGATACAGCAATGGATATGTTAATACTTAATTAGATAACCTACTTATAGACATCTCCATAGCACTCATTACTAGAGCAGCTGTGATCTGATTATATCAGCAAGCTGAACTTTATCAAATCATTAACTTGGGGCATTAACAGTTTGGGAAAAGAATCACAACATAAAACAGCTGGCAGTGCTTTTACTGGAATACGTGACATAGCACAGTTGCAACTGATAATTATCCATCTGATTAATCCTTATTAAGGTTAATACCTGTGTGTTTGTCAACCACGGAGTATTGCAGTTTTAAATAACACGACTCCTAGGATGTGATGCTCTGGCTGAAATATAATCTCCTAGGAAGGAGCTTTATAACTGTGAGTAGTCTTGCATTCTTTCAGAAGCAAAGTGCAGTGTTATCCTGCACCTTGTGATACAAGTCGTGTGCTGTGCTTGAAATCAGGGCTCCCATTTGATGATGCCCCCTGAAAGAGGTGCCAGAAAACATGTGCTTGCAGGTCTGTGAAGGAGCTCACACAAAACAGGCAGGGCTCAAGCATTCCTGAAAACAACTTATGTGTTGCTATAACTTAGGAAGTCTGAAAGGATGTGGATTGAAAACCACAATTCATTCATCCTCTGTCAGCCACCATGAGGAGCTTGTGTTTTGCTTTGCTGATGGATAGCACAACAGACTGGCCTGAACACTAGAAATCCTAGTTAGTACCAACCTGCATTAGGTCTGGAGTGCAGCACTCACAGCTATGCAGGGCTGAAATCTGGAGTGTGTTTTTGCTTTTCAGAATCAGCTGTGGTAGTTATTCAGGAACAGAGTGTTTTTTTTCTCACCAACCAGAACCGACTGGCCTCATTTAGGGTTATAGATTGAGTTAGCTTTCTGCAAACAGTCCTTGACTGAAACGTACTGCTTCTGAAAGAGTGTCAGACTGACAGCAACAGAAGCTGAAGTCATTTGCTTATCCACAAAACGGGTTCTGTGGAATCAGTGTCACAACAGATTTGCTAACAAATACATCTACTTGTGGTTTTGTTTTGGCTTTTTTACACTTGGAAAGCACAATGTCTAAAATGAAAGAAGTTTTTCAGCCTAACGACCATCTGGTTGTTAAGCTTCAAATCTGCAGCAACCTGCACCTATACTTTTTTGATGGGAAGCAGAAGAAGCTGATGAATTGAGACCATCAACACATTTTATGCATGCCCCTAAACAAGCCTTGCTCACAAATATAACAAAAAAACAAAGATTGTAAAGGCATAAGCTGTATAACCCTCCTTTAGCAGATTCTGTATTTTTCATGTTGTCCTGTGTGTAACCTTTTATTTAAAAAAATCATTTGAAAAGGCCAATATTATTGTTAGCATATTCCCCATCTGCATCCTGATTCAGCTCTTTTTCATTTCATGTATTCTTTTAATCCAGAAAGAGACTGTCTTTCCTGTCTACACTCTCCAAAAGATATTAATTCACAATCACATTAAGGCAAAGACTCTTAGTCACTTAAAAGGAAAAAAAGGTATAAAATCCCAATAATTACATTGTCTCTTCCCAGCACTGTGGTCATTCAGTGAAATGGAAAGAAGAGGACATCCCATTGGGTTTTAAGGACATGCCCTTATAAAACCACACTAACATACACAACCCCAAAGGCATAGGAAGTGTGAAAAAAAAACCCAAACCATGAGATAATAATGAAATAAACATTGGAATCTAGCAGAACATTTTTTGACCATCATTTTGACACCTCAGTGTTTGAAGACTGCCTTTCCTGTCTCAGGCTGGCAGAGCTTGTTTTTTTGGGTGGCTTTGTAAAAGTTGTACCATTTGTTATTTTCTTACCTGATTTTTTTTGTTTAGTACCATTTTTTGGGGGGTTTGCAACTCTGCAATTTTGAGTAATTTGTGAGTGTGCTTCAGTTGAAATGAACAAAAGCTAAACTAAAAGCTAAGTCCTCCTCTGCTATATGAAAATCCACTATCTCTTCATATGAATTAGGTGACTAAATATATGAATTTCAAAGAAAAATATTTTTAAAAGAAGAAGGATGGTAGATAGCCTGAGAAACAGATTCTCAGTTTAATTCAGCTGCTAAAAAAAACACAAAGAGAATGAATATGGATCCCTAGGAAGAATCTCTCAATTTACAGTCATAGCATTGAGACCAGGATCCTCTTAGGATTTAATTTTTTATTTAAAAATAGAAGTAATATTTTAGCACTAATTGAGACAGGGTTTTTTTGTTGGTTTTTTTTTAAATGATGTCTGACTCCAGTCTCCATAGAGAGAATATTTTGTGCATTCTCTTATTCTTATGAGCAGGATGAAACAAGCACTTTGACAGGTTTAAAACAGTTCTAAGTAGTTTGTTACTTCGGGTCAAAATTGAGAATGTCTGAGGAACTCGTGAGCAGGAAAGAAATAGAAAAGTTTTGTAAGCAACTTGCCTCCTATCCATGTTCATCAAAAGCTGGCTCTGAGGTGATTAAGGGATGATGCAGAAGAACAAAGCATCCTAGGTGTATTTGAGTGTTGATGTGAGAGGCGTGCATGGAAACTCAACACCCTTCACACTGAGCAGTTTCAAATCCACTATAATAGAAAGAACGTTCATCTCATGGAACCACGGCAGCTGATTGGCTTAATTTGTAGTCTTTACTCCAAAGAAGAAAGGAGATGAATCATCCTGGAGTAAAAATGACAGTTGAGGGAGTGAGTTATCTTTAAAGATGCCAAGAAACAAGAAACTTGTGCGCCCTTGAACTGCAACAGGCTTTGTGGGTTTGTTTTCCTTCTAGCACTTGCATTTGTGGTGTTAGTTTGCCATCCATCCCAGGTGCTGCTGCAGAAATGAGCAGTTTATGAGTGAAGAAAAAGAAAAGTTATCATCAGGGACATGGCACAGAAATCCAAAAATGTGGAATGAAATAAATGGCAAAATCTTCTCTTTATTTACATGCCAAATTCTAGCTAAAGAAATCAACCACAGCTTGAAAAGGGTCCTGCCAGAATTTCTCTGCAATCAAATCAAAATTCAAACTTCATCTTGGAGACCCTATGATTTTATTGCCACTTATGTGCATCCCAAGTAAGTCACCAGTGTCTAAACATTTCATACACTGGGCAATTTGTCAGATTCTGAAGATGACACTATAATTCCCATAGCATATTTTTGTACTGAGTAATGTTTGCTGCACCTTATTCAGTACCATGTGTTCTGCATACAAATAAGCTCCAACATTAAATGCTTCACTGAAGTGCTTTTCACCTGATTTGTAAATAACTTCAGAACAATAGAGACAGGTGGGAGTGAGGAAGGGAAAGAGCTCCTGTTTCCAGTAACTAACGTACGAAAAATGCAATAATCTCCTGGGTTTCTGCAGACAAATGGCCTTTCATGTTCACTGAATACCAACTTTGAGCAATACTGACACTGAGACATTACACAAATCAAACCAGAAGACCCCAAATATTTGATAGGAGGGGACAGCCCCTCAAAAGACTTTGGAGAGTCTTTTGCCATACAAAGGGTGAATGGATGCATCCTAAACAGCATAGCATTGGAACGTGTTCATTCATCTGATTGATTCTCAAGCTTTCATTCAGTGAAAATATGGCCTTAAACAACTCAGTATTCATGTAAATGGAATACAATTAGAACACAGTTCAGAGTGTGTTGCACATATCTCTGGATTTGGAGGGGTTTTATATTTCTGAAATCATCTTGAGGACCATTACAAGCCATATAGAGGACAAGCAGGGGATCAGGCCCAGTCATCATTGGTTTATGAAGAGCAAGTCCTGTCTGACAAACTTGACGTCCTTCTATAACAAGATGGCCTGACTATTGGATGAGGGAAAGGCTGTGGCTATTGTCTACCTAGACTTTCAAAAAGCATTTGACACTGTTTCCCATAAAATTCTCATGGAAAACCTGTCTGCTCATGGCCTGGATGAGCATACGATCTGATGGATCAGGCACTGGCTGGGTGGATGGGCCCAAAGAATGGGGGTCTACAGAGTTCAATCCAGCATGTGGCCAGTCACAAGTGGTGCTCCTCAGGGCTCAGTATTGGCACTTTTTCTGTTTCACATCTTTATTGATGACCTTGATAAGGACATTTATCATTAGTAAGTTCACAGATGACACCAAGTTAGGTGGGAGTGTTGATCTGCATGAGGACAGGGAGGCTCTCCAGAGAGACTTGGATAGGTTGGATCAATGGGCCAACGTTAACGGGATGAACTTCAGCAAGGCCAAGTGCTGGGTCCTGCACTTGGGCCACAACAACCCTGCACAGGAAATTGTTTTCCTGTATTCTAGTACGAGAAACTTGTGAGGATTTTTAGTTGCTAGGAACACACAAATCTAGTATTCGAGTGTTACTTTATGTCTTTAAAAATGGAACATCTGAACATGTTTAGATATTTGATAGGAAACAGCTGGCAGCTATCTTAAAACTTCTTGCATTACCTCAAAAGGTATGGTAGAATTTGAAACAACTCTGCTCAAAACTTTGCATGTATAAGTAGAAATTAAAAATGGGGCTTACATAGAAACACAGTGCAAAACTGAAAAATGAAAGGTTCATCTTGTTTCCATGTGAGAGGGTTAAAAAGTGCTTAAGTTTGGTTGATCAAATATTCCATTTTTGTTAACCTGTATATATTAATAAAAAAACCCTTCTCTAATGATGGCAATTTGGTAAATTGTAAATAAAGCTATTCACGTTGAGAATTATTATAGTATATGTTACCATGGAGATCACTTGAGAAATGAAGTATAAAATTATAGCTTGCATTCTTTCAGGAACTGAAAGAATATTCTTTAAAACCTTTAAAGGATTTTTTTTCAATTTCACTATTTAAAATAATAAAGTAATGGAAAACATTTATCTATTTATTCACAGAATTTCACAGTGTAAGGCCATCTTTATAACAGATGGTTTTGGTGATGGGAAAAGTATGCATCTTTTATTTGTCTAGTTAAAGCTGATGGAGAATATTGTTAGTCCACGGTAGTGGAGTATTCAAAAGCAATCCATAGGGAGAGATTTGCCAATCCAAATAATGCTTATGGGAATTGTAACAGGGGCTTTTTTCAAAGTTCATTTATTTACTGAATGCTTATGACTGCTATAAGTACTCTGCGAAATTATTCTAAATGGAAACCCAAGTTCAAAGAGGACAGAATTAGATGAGCTTTTTTTTAAAGGCTCTTCTAAGTAAATAATTTGTAGGCTTACCCTGTCCATATTCAGTGGCATAAGAGGCTGTAAGTAGCATGAAGCTGTGTCATTTTATATTTTAGTTTTCTCTTTAGACTTGGTAATTGGTGTTACCATTAACTGGGAATAGAGTGTGGGAACCAATGGGTAGCGTAATAAAGGGATACATCTGAAATTAACACATGCCATGGTTCAAGAAGGTAATTTGGAGCAAAAAGAAAATAAAGTATAAGAATAAAGAATAAAAAAGAATAATAAAAAAAAATTATGGAAAAGTAAAAGAAATCAAAGTAAAAGGAAAATAAAAGCTAACATTTTATTGAAAGGTATTTCAAGTCTTCACTTCTTCAATGGTCATTTCTAGTTTGGCTTTAATGATTTCTTCAATGGATTTTCTGTGCCAGTTCTCTTTCTTGGCCATTCAAATAGCTCAGAGATGCTTCTCTCCATTTATCTTGCTCTGTTTTCTTTACATTTGTAATTTATTTTTTTTTTCATGAAGAAAAGATTTGGTTCCCAAGGGTATTTCTTCACTTGTTTTTGAAGATTCTGATAACGAAAAATGGTTTCTTAGAAGCTCTGGTGACCAAATCAAATTGTTCTATTTGATAGAATTAGAAGCCTAATTGACTAGGCTTCTACCCCATTTCCATTATACTTTTACTCTGGATGTTTTCTGGGGCGTCTGTTTCTATTATTGCCAATATGGCACCATATTTTGTGTTCAAGGTTATTGTCTTTCTAGTCCTACTAGTCTTCTTATTAATTAGCATTAATACTTAGAATAAGAGTGCCTGTCTTCCTTTTCTGGAATCACATACTGAAAAAATTGAAGATACTGTCTTCTGGTTCTAACATAGCTAAAGAACATGGGCACAGCCTGGATGGGGCATTTAGACAGGGAAAAGAAAGCTCCAGAAGCATTCCAAGACAGAAAGAAGAGTGATTCTGCTGTACCATACGGTGACACAGGAGTTGAGGGCTGGTCAGGGGCTACTTAGCTCCCAGAATGACCAGCCCCTGAGACCAGCAGCAGCCCTCACTGTCCCGTGTCTTCCCACAGATAAGAACAACTTCACCCACCTACACTTGAACATCTTTGTGAAAAGGGAAGAGCACATAAAGAAGCTTTATAATTTAGCCAAGTTTTAATCAGTTTAAGATATTTCTTGCTCAGTAGCTCAACTGAGCTGAATTCACCTTTGGTCAAACGAAGTCATATTGCTTTGTATTTGTTAGGAATCCAGCATTCACACAGACACACATGCATGAGTGGAGTAACAATGACTCAGCTGAAACTGCCATCTAATTTTATGTTAAAAGTAATGTATTTTGGATTAAGTTCAACTTTTCCCTTGTCATAAATGGAAATAAATTCAGTGTAAGTTAAAGGGTACTAAATTTATCCCTATAGTTTCTCTGTTTATAATCTTGAATTAGGGTAGCTCAGCTTTCTTTTCAGAACAAAATGGTAGTCAAGGAGAGAATGAATTCTGAGGCACTAAAGAGGGAAATAACTGAAGCTAGCTATTAAAAACATAGAAAAGGAAATGCAGCACAGATGAGAATGAGGTACTTTACATTCAAAGCAGAGATGAAAGGATTGTGAATTTAAATTAGTATAATGACCTACAGAATCTACGGCAAGGTCTCTGGAATTATTCAGCCCTGGCAACCAGAAGGTGTTCCGATTTTGTTTTATTTAAGAGTTCAAATTAAGCACAAGCACTGCTAGCAGTCATTTCACCCTTTGCATGGATGAAGCACTGCAGAGAACTGTATTTTTCTGAGTAGTGTCTGTTGCAGTGCTCTATGTTGAAAAAAAATATTGCTTTGTTTTTTCTTTTTTTTTTCTTTTCCTTTTCCCCTTTTTTTCTTTTCCTTTTTCCTCTCCCTTCTACATCTTTTCTCAAATCATAGAATCAGTCACAGAACAGCCCATGTTTAAAGACACCCCAAGAGATCATTTGGTCCAGACTTTTGTGGGAAAAGGACCCTAGATGAGATTATTTACAACCCTGGCCAATCACGTTTTACAAACCTCCAGTGAACAGACCTCCCCCACTACCTTGAGGGTGATAGATCAGTGGAATAGGCTCCTCGGGGAGGTGGCTGAGGCCCCATCCTTGGAGCTATTCCAGGTGAGGTTGGCCAAGGCTCTGAGCAGCCTGGGCTAGTTGAGGGTGTCCCTGCTCACTGCAGGG
>JANHGL010015181.1:0-38013 GCA_024611195.1 Ceyx melanurus | reverse complement strand
GAGCAGCCTGGTCTAGTTGAGGGTGTCCCTGCTCACTGCAGGGGGGCTGCACTAGATGACCTTTGGAGGTCCCTTCTAGCCCTAGCCTTTCTATGACTCTATGGTGTCTCATGTGGAAAGAAGTTTATAACTTAGTTTTGCCTCTTTCCTAAAAAAAAACCTTTATCCCTGGATAACCAACCTGTAAGTAGCAGCATTAGGGGGCATAGTAACCAAATCCATGCATAAAGCTGTTTGGAAGTGACATCTACACTATTTTTAACATGATTAAGTTCTGAATTAAATGTAACCTCTAAGGGGAAAAAAAAAAGTTGAAATGTCACAGTGGATAGTTCAATGAAGACATCTGTTCTGTGTACAGCTGCAGCCACAGGAAAAATATTAAGTGCCTTTTATTTCAGTGGAAGCTTTGCACAGGAGAGAATGACAGGAGCAGGCTGAGGGTGCTGAGCACCTGCTTGAGGTGTCTCATCTTTTGCTCCAGTGAGAGAAGATGTGAGACTGGGTGACCCAGTGTTTTGTCCCAGTATGACAAGTTCTGTGTTCCTATAATGAAAGGGACAAAATTGTATGTGCAAGAAAGAACAAAGAGGTTTGCAGATAATAGCCAATTAGTGGATCAAAGGCTAATTAGGTAAGTTCTAAAATAAAGTTTTGAAGGTGATACAGGCAGCTAAGCAGGGAATTGCCATAGGAGAGGAGAATGATGCTCTCTATACAGCTCAGGAAAGGACAACCAAAGAATTCAGTGATACTTGAAGTGATAAGGAAAAGAAAGACACTTAACATAGGGGAAAAATAAATTTCTTAAATGAGTGATTCTGGAAGTGACTGGTCGAATTTGGACCAAATTAATTATGAGCCTGATGTATTCTATTTTAAAATAATTAATCTTCTGCTGTTTATTTCTTAGATTTGAGAATACTTAACAACCAATAGAACATGAGCTGTTTTATAAATACAAACATACAGAGATAGATATAGATGTACAAATACAAACACATGCACACCTTGCCTATACCTATTCTGAAGTATATCATTTGAGACTTAAAGCATAAGGCTGAGTTTGCTCCTGAATTAATAGCTGAGTGTATTACATTTAGAGAAATGCCCCACTGAAACAGGAAGGTAACTTGCAGATGGATTTATTCAGCTTTTACAGAATCTTACTAGTTTCAAGATAAAATTTATCTATTGGAGAGTATGAAATTTGAACAAAAGGAAAGAGGAATAATTGCAGTGTGTGTGACTGCAAGCATTAAACATCCAAGCAAGTATCAAAGTTGTTAGAGGTAAGCAGTGCCTGTATCAGTAATGAAGCTACAGAAAGGATTCCTGTATGTATGCATTTCTTCCCTTCATAAGCACACCCTCTCCCAGCAAATACCAGCATGCTTCCCTAGCAGGAAGCAGCCCTCACCCCAGCCTGTCTCCCAGTCCCTCCAGGCTGGCTGCTTGAAGCCACCAGTCCCCTGACAGATCCTGCTGCACATCTCAGCACTCGTGAGGCTGCTCCATGTGCCAAGGAGATTTTGAGATCCACTTGCAAACCCAGGGTTTCTGAGCTTTTCTGCAGGATTGCTGCTCAGCTAGATTAGCTCCATGATCATGCAGGAGCTGATGACAGCTCAATTCAAGTGATGGCAACTGGCCACCAAGGCAGAGCTGTTTGTTGCTTTATGCCCCAGTATGAATTGTCTGCAACAAATAATTAAATGTCACTTTCATGTGTTCTTTCTTTAGTCTCCCACATTTACAAACTGGTTTATTTGCATATTCTGAGTCCTTTTTTTCCTCCATGAAGCCAATATTTGGGTTTCCATATGATAATCCCCTTTTTAAGAAGCAAATAATGGTGTATATATCATTTATGAGTTATTACAGCCTGGCTTCAATAGTCACCATGTGAATTAATGTCTTCCCTGGTTCAGTGCTACAGCATAAACTACCAGCAGGTTAGATGCTAACATTCATCAGCTTTCCATCAAAGCAATAACCAGAGATACCAAGCAAGCTGAATTACATCCAAATATGCTGAATGCTTTCTTTACTGGGTATTATCTTTTCATAACTCTGGGTGTTCTACAAGTTTGAAAAATTGGCTTTGTGCATTTTATCTTTGTTGCTGTGTTTTGTGAGTCACTTTGCTATTGGGTTCATTCTTTATTAAAGAGTGTGTTCCATTGCAGAGCATCTGCAGCCACTCTTCTTTCAAGGCAAGGGAGAGACTTACTAATGCAGTCCTGGGGTCACCAAGGACAGGCAGTGCTTTCAGGATGTGGCCCCCTGCATCTTGCCTAAAGGTCTTTGTGACTTTCAAGAGCTGCTAATATAATATATAGTGTTGCTACAAGGTGCTTTTTTTCACATTCAAATGTAAGAAAATATTCAGCATTAGGGAAATTGTACTGTCTCTGTGCTTGGCAAACTTGACACCCTATGAAATATATCTTTCATCGTCAACTATGTTTATTTTTATTTAAAATACCCAACTTCTATCACAAAGGGCAGGCTTCAGCTCACTTAATTGTAATAATCCAGAAATTTAGTAGGTTACTCTAGTTATCTATGCTTGCTGCCTCAGTGATCAGAGCAAGATGGGACCTCCAAAAGCAATTTGGTTCAGGCTGGTATGGGCACCTAACACATAAAGCATTGCCCTCTGGGTCTGTGTGTGTCCCAGAGGGCTTAAATTAAGTGAGATGAAGCACACTGCTTGCAGTTAGCTGTCTTTGCATATAAATTGTCCTATTGTCAATAGTAAATAGTGAAAATAGGATTTATTTGGGAAATAAAAGGGAAAAATATATTTTGGGCATTTAAATATGATAGCTAGGAATAGGACAATAATAACAATCTCTGTGCATTTATTGAATACCTATGTTGATTTTTAATTTTTGCAGATCACTACACAGGTTCCTTAGAGAGACCTTGTATTCTTTTAATGGAGACAGATGATGCATATTATCTAATTAACTTACACCCCTGATAATTTTTTTTGCAAAGTATCTTCTGAGCTGATGTCTAGAAAGCAATGAAGTACTTCCAGTAGCTGAAAATAGATTGAGCTTTCCTGTGGTTAAAATTTGTGCAGGTTCTGCTTTTTAAGTGGGAAAGCTTCACTTGGAACTTCCTATGTGTAATTTAGACATGCAAGATAAAGTCTGAAGGTGTTGAATGTTTTGCATTCTCTAAGTACTGAGAACCCCTTAACATTTGCTACAAGATTTTCATGCATAATCCAAGTCCCCCAGCATAAGTGTGGGTAGTTTAGCTCATCTATTAATGCTACAAATTATTTGCTCACCCCTCTCAGAATAATAGCCCCACCAAATGTGTTTTCAGTTTTTCAAAGCCCTAGGCACTGCACGAACTTTTGAAAGTGAATCTGTGCACTTGTAAAAGTGATGAAACAGTGTGCACCAAGGAAACAGCATCAAAGATCTGTTACCCTGCAAAGGAAGTTAAATGTATTTTCTTGTTCTAAGAAGAAGAGCTATGTGGCATTCTTAATGTGCTTCTCAGTGCCAGTGATTTTACAGAACTTTGCAACTGCTTCTGAGTTAGTGCCTTTTCATTCAGAAATATGATTTTCTTCTTTCTAAATAATGCCAGTGACAGCCTTTCCACTGCCACTTTTTCTGGACTAGCCATAATTGCACCTCTCTTTTATAGAATTATTACAACTATTACCGAGATGCTTTCATCTTTAAAAGCTGTTTCTCATTTTCTTAACCAACTGTTTAAACCTCCTCCCTTTGTATGTGCTATTCAAGAAAAAATAGAGAGGTGCCAACTCTTAATTTAAAAGCAGAGGTTTTTTCCACAGTTCTGAGTCCAGCAGTTTCACTAAAAAACAACAAGAAACACAAACCCTGAAATCAAACTCAACAGTTAAGAATCTAAGAAAATAAGGAAAAACTGAAGAAAAAAAGACATAGATTTCTTTTGATCATTGTATACTGAAATTTTAGAGATCTAATATAATACAATGCTGTTTATGTAACAAAAAGTATCTCTTTAAATTGGTTTTCTCAGTCTTCTGCTTTAAAGAAAAAGTAAAGCTGAGGTCTAAAACACAGTTACTTTTGATCTTTTTTTTATAAAATAAAAGCTGTAAAGATTGTAAATTGTTGACAGAGGATAATTAAAAAAAATAATAATTTTAAGACAGAAGACTGTAACTGTGAGCAGAACAAAGCAATTTTGTATCTTCAACTTGAAAAAAAATCAGTGATGTAGCTAAGGTCAATACTGAGTAACATATAAGATAATGATCTGGATGAGAAAGGACGCAGTAAGTCAAATGTTTATTAATAACAGGGCTGTAAATTGTTTTACTTAATTAACATGAGTGAGCAACTAAAAACCAAAGCTACACAGATGTGGAGACCTCTGTCCTTGATGTCCCTTATGAAATTCAGCCAAGCTGAGAATACTGCTCATAGGTGAGAATAATTGAAATAATGATAATTTTTTTTAATTTTTTTTTCTCTGAAAAATGAGAAGTCATGAGAGGAGGACAAATAGAATCACTCTTCCAAAGAAGTTTTCTTGTGGGATTTTTCTGTTTGACATTATTTGTGTTGTTTGTGACAGTTTAGCTAAAAATTAACCCAGAGAGGGTCCTATTAAATAAGAAAATTTAAGAAAAGCCAGAAAGCAATGAAATCACAGTGATTTCATTGTGAACCTAATAATGTTACTCTCTTGCTTGTCTTATATCTTTGATCATATGACTTTAAGGCAAATGTTGCTGTGACTGAAACAGCATCCAGCATCTCACAGAGATGTAAATGAAATGAAGAGCATGACCAAGGAATGTGCTTGTCCAATGAGGATCTACTTTATAAGGGAAACAAAACAAAACTAACTAACTAACAAAAAAAGGAAAGAAACAAACCAAACCCAAATACCAAAACCCCCTCACATAATAAAGCAGTCAGAGCAATGGAAAAGCAGTCAGAGCAATGGAAAATTATGGGGAAAAAAGTGACAATTTACCCCAGAGTGTCCATCCTGCCCTCTTTTATATGAGTTAGCTCTGATTATTTTGAAATCAAGTATTTTTGCATTAGCCACTTGAAGATAACTTGTTGCCATGGCACTAATCAAGTTTAATAAAGAGCATATATTTAGTTTTACGTGCAAGTAATCCTGACTTGATATCCATAACCACTCTGATAAAAAAAACAAATGCCAAGTCATAATAAAACCTTATGCTTCAGGGACACAATCCATCACCTACAGAGGTCAGGAAGGCATTTTTCCTCCCCTATGAAGAATATTGCCTTGGGTGCACTAGGCATATTTTGTCTTTCTCAGGAGCATGAAGTGTTTGATCATTGCCAGTGGCAGGCAGGGCACTGTGACAGACCAGTTGCCTGATCCCGTTTGACAAATGCTGTGTTTGTAGGTTTAATTTATTCAGGTTTAAAGTTTGCTTATGAAGTTGATAGGGGCATAGCAACTAGTGACACAGTATCATTTAACTTGTCCTGAAGAAACAGTTGCCATTTCAGAACACACAGCCTCTAATTAGAGTAAATTACTCCTAATGGAATAAGCAGTCTGCGAAAAGGGAAAAGAAAAAGTGAGTGTAATTTCGAATGCCACAGGGAGGTCTTGACTGTGCAAAAACTGTCTTTAAATCTTAGGGGCTCTGCTTTGGAGCAGTAGCTAATAGCACTGCACAGGAAAAAAGCCTGATTTACATTTTGTTAGTAACTTTGAGCACAAAAGATGTACTTACAACAATAGCCAACACTTATCTTCAACTGAACTTGGCTTTTTTTTAAGACAAAAAATATTGAAGGCATTGAAATGACATTAAATAAATTAGGATATTAATTTTGTACATTGCTTATCACTTTCTCACTTAAATATTTTTGGAGATCTTCAGATCTAACTAAAGGAGAAAGGTTAACATTGATTTAAATGCACTATGACACATTTACATACATGTTATTTACCAGATAATGTTAATTCTTAATCATAATCTCTGCTTCGCTTTAGTACAACAAATCAAACAGCAATATCTAGAATAAAAAGGCTGGGAGAGATGTATTAGGTTTATTGCAAACAATCTACATCTGCAACCATAAACCCTTATTCCATAGGATTGATTTTAATTATTTTCAATGCATGAGGCTGTAGTTATGACTTTTTTTGTTCTACAGAATAAGTCAATGTAAAACTTGGATGGTCCACAGTTTTGAGGTAATACTACAGTGAATAATTGTAAATGGAGTTGGGAAGTGAAAGAGGTTTTCTTGTTCATGTTTATTTGGATTTAGGTTTTCATATTTTTAATGAAAATATTTCAGAGCAAGTGCTCTTCTGCTTGGATTTTTTGTTGTTCAGTAACTGTTAGGTCAGTTCTGTGTGGAAAACAGAAGACAATAAGGGAAAGCTCACAATAGTGAAGAAAAACACTATTTGCTTCTGCATACAGAACAGAATAATCCCTTCAAAGCCTAGAATCAATATCTCCAAAAAGCAGAAATTTTTTTGTGTGCACACTGCTTAGTTGTGCACACGGATTTTCAGACATCTGGAAAAAAGAGAGAGGGGTAGGAAGCCCACTTTAAAACTCTGTTTTGTAGATGTTTGTAGACAACTCACTTTTCTGTAAAGAAAATAAAAAGGCATGGGGGGAACAAACAAACAAGAAAAAAAAAAAAAAAGAAGAGGTTGAGAAATAGAAAAGAATGAAAGTAAAAATCATAGAGGTAGGTGAATCCTAAGGTTTTCATCATGATTACTAAGTGTGAGGTTTTCTTTCTGGGGACTGTTTCTTCCTTAATGCTTTGCAGTTTCTCTGGTAGTTTTGCTGCCACATGGGGTTTGCTCTTAGTTGTTTTCAGTAGGCTGAACATGATTAGCTGGATCCCCTCAGTGTCCCCAATTCCCCTGGCTGCCTGTGGGCCATTCATTTCTGTCTGAAGGAGGCTTCTGGAGGCTGCCTGGAAGGAGCAAGAAGTCCGTTGTTGCACTCAGGAAGAAACAACTACATACTGATAATAAGAGAGACATATTTCTCTTTAATGTGGATTGCACAAGAGTTATGTTTTCTTTTCAGCTTTATGTGTATGTATTAGCACCTTAACTTCTCCAGGAATTTCTTTACTCAGGCATGTTGTGGCTCAGGTGTGCAATATGCTGACTCTCTTCAAGTCCTCTGTACCCCAGAGACAGGTTTGTTTAACCTAATCGTCCCAAGCTCAAACATAAGTTTTCCTACCCAGATGTTCAGATCATTGGCTTGAAACACTTAGAGGATCCTTTTTTTTTCTTTTTTTTTTTTTCTACAAATATTAGCATGCCTCTTATTTAAAATTAGTGCCAGGTGGTTTGTAAAAACACCGACTCATTCTGTTTCAAGTCATTAATTATTCAGGTTTCATCCATTTACTCTCTATTTCAGTCTAAGGGAGTTGTGATTTGTCAATCATTTGCACTGAGACTCTTGAAGGGAATCAAATTCTAGTTCTTACACCTCTCTTATCTCCAAATGTTTGAAAAATAGTTTTCCTCAGAATATTCTACTTTTTGCTCCCAGCTTAGTAATAAAAAAGAAAGTTCAAGCCATTACTACAGACAGATAAAGCTGACCCAAAATCTTCAAGAATGCTGGAAGCATTGTGTTGCAGAACAGCTGTATCCCAGCTTGAGGTTAAATCCTGCCCTGGCTGAGATGCTGGGCTCTGTACCAGGGGAGAAGTGTGGATACAGACTCTACAGGCTTTGGGCCCTGAGTTTCCACTGCTTGTTGCAAAGAGTCTTTCTCACTATCCCTACTCCCAAAGGCTGTAGCATACACCTCAGGGCAGACTCCTTCACAGATTGCCTCCCTGGATCTCTGTACCCTGGGGTGTAAAATGTGTATCCACTGCAGGCAAAACATACCCTGGTTTCTATCTTCAGGAGATATCTATGGCAGTGTCTTACCCATAAAGATAGAACCCCCTGAAAAAAAATAGAAAGTGGGCAAATTCAAATTAAACCTTAAACTGAAGCATTTATATTCACAACTGCTCATATCACTGAATTAGTAGTTCTCTCAATAATTGTAAATGCTCAACTAGATAATTCCTATTACAGGCTATTCATTGACCCCTTGGATCAAGAATTCTGGAAGTCTCTTGCACCAGTTCTAACTTGCAGTTATTCTCTCCAGATCAGACGTGGCCTGAGGTCAGAATGGAGTGAAGGGAATGTGGTTTTTTTCCCCCAGCACTTTAGAAAAACACGAGTGGGTTTTGTTTCTGAGCTTGACCTTTCAGAAGAAGGAATTGGCTGTCCTCATTACTGACTGGAGGATTTTCTTAACCAACATGAATCAGTCAGGTCAAAAGGTGAGAGATATTGAGACATATAGAACATAAATGAGAATCAAATATCATCATTGCCTGCTTTTCTAGGTTCTATTGCCTTGAACAAAGAAGTCAGTCAGCAGAGAGTCTCTGCAGTGCACGGAGCTGCCAAAATCTGAGTCTATGCCCTTTTTATTAAACCAAGCATGGGAAATATGAGAGAACAGGGAATCCAGAATCACTTTAGTTGCTGTCTTGTTTTTCCATCTTGAGTATGGTTGTGTCACCTAATATGTGCTTTAAATAGTTTAATCATTCTGTTATATCTGCTGGGATTGTCCATCACATTCCCAGGTAAGTGAACTGTGATTATTTTCCCATATGTCAAAGTCAAAATATCTTTTCTTGTGTATTGTAAATGCACTCTAGGATTGTGACTACCCTCTAAATTATCTAGATTGACTCTCTGGGGAAGGCAGGAGTGAAAGCAGGTGGTTAAGTCTGCATCACACAATGAAGCCTGGAGCAGAGACCCACAAGCTGGTCACATCCATGTTATCTCCAGAGCCAGAAGCAGCACATAGTTGTCTCCCAGTCTGAGACAATTAACCAGTTGAAAGGAAAGCATGTTTGAGAGGAAGGCATGGCATCCATTAGAGAAGCATTGCTGGGGTTTGGTTTTTTTTTGTTTCAGTGTCTCATACATATATATATTTATATATAAATATAATTTCATATAGATATNNNAAAATATTGAAAGGGCATCTTTTTTAACTTAGGCAGACACTGCTTTGTGAGTGATTATCTATGCAGTTCCACAATGGCTGGAGTTGTTTTCCCCTTGTATTGTCTATACCATATATCCAGTAAAAGGTTTGGGAATGCTTTTATATTCTGCTTGCCTCTCTTAGTGTTAATAAGATTGATCTTTTCCTTGCTCTCATTTTATCTAAGACATTCACTGAGAGGCAGTGAGAGCAGGGGGAGAAAGAGGACAGCCTTAAAGACAGGGATCAGTTCCTTCACAGATGCCTGTGGACAGACAAGCTCTCTCCTGATGACCTGGGAGGTCTAATAACAGAGTACAGTGAAAAAGTGCAGAGGACACTAGTCTGTTTTGGAAAATAAATATAATGAAAGAATTGTCCTCAACAACCTCTCACAAACAAAAATTATCTCATAATTCATAACCAGTAGGAGCCTCTATACTGAAAAGTCTCTTCACCCTTGATCCCAAGTTAATAACTGATCCTCTTTTTAGTAGAAGATGAGGGTTGACAAATCCAATCTATGCAAGTGAGACAGATTTCAAAGAAATCCAGCAGGAAGACTTCTGTAACTGCTGTCAGTAAACTATAACCTTGATTTATGTGTTTATGAAACAATTTATTCTTAGGAATGTTTGCACAACCTTGTGTGGCAGTGATTAAGTGGCATTCATGAATAGCAAAATAATATAAAGATTAAATAATAATAATGCTGCTGGATGAGTGGAGATTGAGGAGCTTTCCTCAAAGGCTGCTGTTATTTACATTTGTGAGCATTAACTCATGGATAACAAAATACAGTTCAAAATGGGATTTTTTTAAAGTTTTAGTTTAGAATATTCCATTTCAATTTCCTGAAGAAAATTTCTTTTCTTTACTGGATTCATAGGTTTCCTGTGCTTGCCTCTGACTCTGTGCTCCATCAGCCATTTCTGCTTCGTTCTTAATCTTTCTTATTATTCATCCCAAAAGGAAAGATTTGCAGTTGAGTTTGTATGATCAGTTATTTCCCTGCTCTTGTTGACACGTCTATTGAGAGGATGGATGTTGCTTTTTCTAGACATATAAAAGGCAGATCATTTCAGCCCCTAGACAATTGCAACACAAATCCCACAGAATCATTAATGCTTCTTTCTTTAATTGTTGAAGAAGCATGTGGAGGGAATTCCAGAATTCTTTCTAATATTAGCCTTATGGTCATCATATTGGAAGCTTCTAACTGGCCATTAATCCATCTTTTGGAGCCCTTGATCATGTCAGTGCTGACGTGAGTGTCCAGTAAATGTCACCACCTGACAAACTGAAAGAAAAACCTTTCATTTCCTCCCTTTCAGGCCATCACTGATCTAATCAGTGGCTGGACCAAGTAGATAAAGTAGTTACAATGTCTTTGAACTACCCACAAATGTTTAAAAGTGCCAATTAAATTTTGTTTTGTTTTCCCTTTTGTGATTTATTCTTAAGCAAAGCAAAACCTGTGAGTAGGAATAAAGTGACTGGATGTATGAGCAGCATCAGGTCTACAAGATTAGTAGACAGCAAAGAATTTCCACTTATTTTTGAAGATATTATTCTTCTTCATGATTAAAAATTGGAATGCATTAAATTTAAGACACAAATTTGATTCTGAAATTGCTCATGGTCGTATATTCTCTGCATTGAGTATAGAAGGAAGAGTAGTTTATCAGCCAATCACTTTTTTTAATCCAAGTGCATAACAGTAAATACATATTTAATTTAATTTTTTATTTGCCTATTTCACCCAGTTATGTTTATGGAAATGATGTAGAAGGAGAGGCTGAGAACAATGTTTAATTTGAGAAGAGAGGGCTTTACTGGGATCCTATTACTGTCTATAAATACCCAATGGAAACTTTCTGGAAGGTGCCAAATTCTCCTTAAAGGTGCACAGTTGGGCGAGAGAAAACAACCCTCAGTTGCAACATTGGAAATTTTAATTAGATGTTAGGATTATATTGGGTTTTTTTCCCTATGAGAGAGGTCAGGACCAGAACAGGTTGCCTGGGGAGGCTGTGGAATCTCCATTCTTTGAAATATTCAAAACAAAATCTTAAAATACCTCAGTTGAGTAATAATCCCTTACTGATATATAGATGTGTCTTCAGTTCTCTGGACAAACCTTTATAGCTGCCACCTGTATTTTTGGCACAGTTTGTTTTACATATGATGGTGAAAATAGCTGAAGTAGAAAATTATCATTAGTTGAGGGGATGTAGAACTAAGATAACTTAAGTTTTATAGAGACATTTTCTCAAAATTAAGTAGTTCACCCATTGCTACTCAGTGATTATCTTCAGGCCACTGTAAGTAAACAGTACATGGTGATCAAATCATACTTTTTATCCATTATTTCCTTTACCTTCAATACTGGGTTCACAGAAAAGGTGGGGGTCTGTATCTTGCCAGTAAAATCAGGAGTCACTAAGCATGTGGAGCACCATTGCTCATTGCTGACACAAGACCTAGTGCAATGCAAGGCAGATGCTGTTAGCTGCATTTCTCTAGAGACTTAACAGAAATTTTAAGGAGTCCTGATAACTTGATCCATTAGAGGCAGAGAGTGCTGATGGCAACTCTGCTTTTCATGTCAAAGTAAACTGAGCTTAAGAACTAGCATTATTTTCCTGTGTCTCTGACTAATGCCTGCTTTAAAAAAGTGTCTGAAGTAATCAGTTTTTTTCTTGTAGTGTTGGTAACCTTGGTCTCTAAGTTTGCTGAAGACCATCTGTGACACTGAATCTGCTTGCAGTGGCCAAGCCTTGGTACAAGATGATCCCAGGGTTAATGCTTGCCCCTGTGCAGCTTGCAGTGATTCTGTAGCTGCTGTGAGCTCAGAGAGGTCTGCAAGAAGCACTTTCAAATCCTTCTTCCTCTTCCCCCATGCCATCTGTCTCAAACTGAAGTAGGCACTTCAAGGAGGAAAACAAACTACGGTGTAGAGGTGCCTTGGATTTTCCATTGACTAGTCAAGATACTGTCTCCTACACTGGAAACATCAGAAATGAGAAGGAATGGTCTGTAACTCAAGGGAAATAAATAGATTAATGCTTAATCAACTCTAGTAGCAGCAGTCAAATATCACTGTGTCAAGCAGCCTTTTTGGATCCATAAAGCAAACCAAAAAGGGACTGGAGGGAGAGGACAGAAGGAGAGGGGAATGGAAAAAAATTGCAGGGGCAAACATTAAGAAGTTCTATATATCACAAGTTCCACAGGGCACATAAATAGACAGGAATAAAAAATAAGGTAGAAGAGGACTCAGCTTAGATTTATACTTTTCAATGCAGAAAAATCCAAGCAGGCTGTAGAGCTGTTTTGTACAAATCTTCCTAAGTTGTTTCATATGTTTTAATCAAACCTCATTTTGGAAAGTGTTATGTCTTATATTCAAATGAAACCAACGTGTTTTTTTAATTAGCTCCAATTACTTCAATCGAATGAGAATAGAAAGAACACAAGATTACTGCTGAACTGAATCAATCCCCATGAATTTTGCCAGCAAGTTGCTGCTGGTGTGCTTCAATCCAAAGGCACTCTGCAGCTAAGCAGGGGCTGCCCCTAATGCCAAGGTTTTCATCTCCACCACTGAAAGCCTTGCAGCTTCCACCAGCTCTCAGGCAGCTATCAAGGAGAAAGAACATCAAAAGAATTGGTGCAAATTGTTATTTTCATGTAAATCAGGCAGAAGAAGCAAAAGTGGCCCTTCAATCTCAGCTGCAGTTTGGTTGTGGTTCTGGGAGCATGGGCTTCTGAGTGTTCTGAACTGAAACCATAAAAGCTACTCCTTAGTGTGCCTTAGTACACTGAGTGCCTAAGTACACTTAGTCCTTAAGTTTACTTTCAGATCAATGAGGCTCCTTTTCTTGAAATGTTTTTTATACATTACACATGGTCAGTACTATTTTTGTTTAGGCACATCAGGAATCATCCCACAGCAATTAAAAATCATTATTCCATTAACTTTCATGCCTAAAAAGAATTAATGACTCCATGAATCATAATTAAGGCTTCCAGTTCTTTTGGCAAGCAGAAGGCCAGACATGCAGCAGACCTTCTTGTTATCTATTTTGGCTGTTGTAATGCTTCATTTTTCATCTTGCTTTCATGCTAAGTGAAATCTCCATGCCTTTCCTCCATGTTTCTTTGTTGCATGTGGCTGTAAAGTTGTTGAGCAGCTGAGCAAAATGGATGAAGGAAAAGTTTCCTAAATTCTTAGGCTAGGTACTTTGGGTATTTTTCTAGTATCCTACTGGAAAGCCTAGTATCAAAAGGTGTGGGTTTGTTGGTTGGTTGTTTTTTTGTGGTTTGTTTGTTGGTTTTATTTTTTCAATTTTATCTTTAAAACTAAGGTTGGAAAATGTTCACTTTATTTTCCCAAAAGACAAAGCTGATAATTTTTCTTTATGGTCGTCCTGATGGTTTTACCCAGCAACCAGTGTTTTATCAGATACTTTTGTTAGCAATGTCATAGTTAAGCCAAATGAAAGGGCTGCCATTTGTGTAAGAACAGATAGCTAGGAAAGTGGCCTTCAAGTTTATTGACTGAAAATATTTGCAGGTATTCATACATTCATCTAAAATAATTATATAAATTATCATAAACTTATGCTTCATAAGAAGCTTTGGCCCAATGAGGTGACGTGTTTTGAAATTCAAAGGGAAAAACATTTATATTCTATTTTTTCAATAGAATTCTATTTCTTCCTCCCATTTACTGGTAGTCCTGCCAGCCCAGCCCTGTCAACCTTCTTTAGGGTAATCACTGAAGAAGGTAAAGAACTAATAATGTAACAACTAACAGAATGAAGCCCAGGGTCTGTGCTTGCTTTTAAATAGTAGTTCTGTGTTTCTGAAGTAATGGTAATAATCACAGTGCCTGAAACTGCAGGAGCTTCCCAGCTGTTACCTGCTAAAGATTGACTTGCAATAGGAATTCTTGCATTTGTCAGTGGCAGACTAAGGCTTGTTTGTTGTTTGTTTTGGGTGTTTTTCCCTAAAGCACTGTTAATTACAAAGCGTGTGTCTATATAATTAAAATTATGCTTATTCAATATATACACTAAATAATTAGTTCTAATAAGACACTGGTGATACTGGCAGAAATTTAGTTTCTTCTCTGAAGCATTTTTCCTTCTGGATGACAGGAATCACTCAGTTAACTCAAATACCACCTTCTTATTACGTTTTTATGCAGTGTAGAAGACCAAGCTTGCCATCATGGCAGAGGTGGGACACTGCCCTCTGCTAATTGTCTATTTCTCCTTTTAGATTTTTTTCTTTCAATATTTGAAAGAGGCTACTTCGAATACAGTCCTGCATCCTTGATTCATTACCCACCACTGTCTGCTAGTAAATACCTCCTATGTTACAGGTCTTCATATCTAAGATAATTTTTTTTCCAAACTAACAACAGAAGGCAACCTATAAAGGTGCTTCCTTCCACTGAAGAAGGGATTGGAGGATACCAGAGCCTCCTCTACTCTGTTGTTGCAAATCCTATTTCCACATTAATTGTGAAGAAGGAGAGTGTTGAAAGGAGTTTTGTTTGTTGAAAGATTGGTTCTTTTTCATGGTGGTTTTAGTTAGTGGTGATGCAGGCTTTTTTTTCCTGCAGTGCTCTAAGATGTGAATACAAATCACTTGTGTTCTTTTTCCCAGATGCCAGTGAATTCACAGTAACAAACTCACTTTGTCTGGTCAAACAGGAATTTACAGACCTACTTTTGTAGCACCATAGTGAGAGCTGTCTGTGTCCCGTGTGATGTCAAACATGTCCATAATTCTTAAACTCTGGTTGAATGTTTTCACAGAGACATTCAACACTTCATCCATGAGTCTTAGCTCCTGGGAGACAAAACACATAAAAGGGTTTGATTCACTTACCCTCTGACAATATTTTTTACTGGCAAGCTAAACAAATGTTGCCAAAACGTAGAAGAGATCAAACCATTGCAGTGTCTGAGAAGAGGTACAGTCTGGTCAGAGCATTTATATCATTTCTATCTGTTGCCATTGTGGTGGGAAGCTGGCACAAGGTTTGGCATCTTCATCCCTCTTTCTATTCTTCTCAAACTTAGAAAAATGTTTATAAACCTGATCTTAAGCAGAGATAAGAAACAGTAATTTCTTATGTCTAATGTGGAAGTTAGTTGTTAGCGTAGCAGAACAGGTTTTTTTAACAGCTAGTGTTGCAAGTCAGGGAACTTTTTTTCAGCAGAAACTTGAATAAATATTATGAGCAGAAAGTTGCAGTGTCTTTCCCTTGGGGAGAGAAAAATCTTGTAAAGAACCTACCATACATATTCCTATAAGCTGCTATTCAGAAGGGAACAATACACTCTAAATTCTTTGGAAGATATAACAATGCCACAAAATAAAAATGAATAGTAGGACATTGAAGGATCCCCCACCCCCCTCCCTTTCTCCCTCCCTTAGTAAAGCAGAACATTTTCTAAGTTTCATCACAGCAGCTTTCAGCAGAGATGATTTCTTGCCCAAAGGCACAGGAAGATTAACCAAGTATGCCCAACTGCTCAACCAATAACTCATCTGAAAAAGAGTCTAAAGAGCAAATTGCAAGCTTCACAAAGGCAATCAGTTTATCAAGGTCAGCTAAGGACAAGAGCCTGAATAGATATGATTCCGGATAAAAACTGAATAGAATGTGATAGTGCATGATTAGAGGGAAAATGAATCACAGGGCTGAAGTATCACATCCTGCAAAAAATGCACTGTCACTAAAGCATACCCAGGGTGAAATCCCTGCTGGTGATGAGAAATTAGCTTTGTAGTCAACAAATTTATTGATGCTTTCCTTTTACAAATGTACAGTGAAATTACTGGTGAGGCTGCAGGAAATTCTTAATACATAAATGACGTGCTTTTATGAGCATTTTCTATTGTGTCAGTGAAATGACAGTAAGGCTCCAATAATGACCTCTGGTAAAATTATCATTAGTGATGGGGCAAGATGGCATCTGCTGAGAGGCTGACACCTGACAGGTGAAATATGGTTATCTTTTATGTAATTAAGGGCAACACTTTAATGGAAAAATGCTTCCTAAATAAAATACAGTCATCAAACCAAATTGCTCTACAATCTTGAATGTGTGAAATTGGGAAAGATGTGGCCTATGCTCCAGATGGTGTGAGGGAAGAAAGTCAGAGGGGAAAAGTTCATCCCAGGATGAAACTTGAGAAGAAAGAATGTGTTGTTACAAATATTCAGTTCAACAACAGTAGAAGACAACAAACTTGCCAAGGCAAGTTAAAAATATTTCTGATCTTTGCAAATTTGTAGAAATCAACTGCTTCATTTCTGTGGTCATTTTTTAAATGTGTAACTCACAAGAAGATAGGGACTGGTGTTTCCTAAATGAAGGCCCTTAGTCCTAAATAATATTTTTGCTGTAGAGTTGATTATACCTTGGGATAGTTGTGCATGTGCACTTGGGCTGTCAATATGCTTTGATGCTGTGCTCATATATGTGATTTCATATATAGGATTTCAGGGTTCAAACTGATCTCAAAGCTTCCTTAGAGGAAGGTTGTTTCAAATAGTTGATAATATTAAGTGCTATCGATGAGTAGTTTCATCAGTGTAACCTACCCTGGCTGTTTTTATAGATTGACACAATTCACTTTCTGACTGAAATTGACAATATTTGGTAAAACACAAGGGCAACAGTTGCTTATTCAGTGCAGTCAAATATTATTAAGCATGTTTGGAAGCTCTCATATCCATAAGTGATTCTTTTTCATCACAAACAAAAACTGTTAACATATAAATACACTACTTAAAATACCCTCTTTTAAATTAGCTGTCAATCTTGGAATGTCTTCTCATTCATATAGACCAACCTTTCAGCAGAAACAGGGATAGGAACAGTGAAGCTTAGCTCTTCATTTGCAACAGGAGCAACAGCTATGCTTGATTTTTTTTTTCTTTGTGTACAGGTGTGTATTGTGTTTCATACAGAGATAAAAGTGGAACAGATATGATGACAGGTTCAGTTAGAAATAGAAGGAATAGAATTCTTTGTGCAGTGGGCCAGTGCCAGTATCGAGGTAATCAGGTGTCAGACTTGCACTGTGCTTGTAAAAACACTGCTATGCAGGTAAAATCATTGCTGCCTTGTACAAAAATGGTGTATGATTAAAAAAAATAATGTAAGAAACAGACTTGAAGTGCATATTAAATTTGCAGGCACTGCAACAGCTACTATTCAGTGTACCATGCACAGCAAGGGTACTTTGGGTGAACAAAACAGATTGGATCAGTGCAACCAAAGCAGACTCAGGTTAATTTTGTAGCAACAGCTGAACAGATAGTTTTTTAAATAAGAGATAAAAATAATATTAGCTTAACATAGGTGGTGTTATGAATTCTCTTTTATTATTAATTTTCAGTATTTAAACATTTTTCTTGTTCATAACAGACATTTCCTCGTTCTGCCCTATAGGCTTAGTTGTAATATCTTTTATGAGAAAGGAGTGGCAGGTAAGAAAAATTAGGGAATATTTGTGGAGAGATGGAGCAAGGGTACTGAAACAAACAATGTGGCTATTGACACCTGAGCTTAAGGTGGTGGGGGAAAAAATAATAATTCTAATACTGAAAAGAAATTAAGAGTCCTTGATCCTCTTTCCATAGAGGGTATAGTGAAACTCATGGAAGAGCATAAAAAAGAACAGTAACCTGAAGCCAGATTTACACAGATCTTTGTGATAGGATTTCTCCCTTAATTTGTGCATATAATTGCTCTGTGTCTAGACCTCCCTACAAGTCAATTGAAGTTTCTTCGAGGGTTTGATTCATTATCTGTAAAGACAGGACAGATAAATTAGCAAGGAAGAGAGCCTAAGGTAACTTGCTCACACTTAGATGTCTAATTTTTGAGCATCTGAGCCTCACTTGATGCTGCCAGTGAAGTCAGATCACAGAGCACATGCTTTGCAATTGCCATCCTGAACTATTTGCCAATTCTTTCCTGTAACTTCTAATCCCACTCTAATGGAAGAGCCCTCATGAGAGTGATTTTTCAGAAGTGAATTACACTCTAAGGACTTTATTTTTACCTTCTTCTATGTTTCCTTCACTTTCAGCACCTTTATCTTCTTTCTGAATTTTCTTCAATCTCTGCTCCCAGGTCTCTGTTCTTTTCTGATTCTCTGCTTCTTTATTTCCCTTCCAATATACGAGTTTTAGCTGAAGGCCCCCTAGGGTCTGTCCTGATCCATTCTCTCCTTCCACTGTGCCATACCTTGGGGTAATCTCTTCTAACAGCAATCTAATTTACTATTTTTTCTACTGGGAAGGTATGTAGTTTACTATCAATACCAATCATGTTCCCTTCCACTCAAGCTAAAACCTTGTTTCTTTGATACCTTCAGGATACCTGTTGTTAAATTTACGTGCAGATTTTACTCTGCTACTTTCCTCTGCAGCTTTTTGAAGAGCAGCACCTCCTTTCCTATCAGAAGGTCTTGTATGAGCTGCAAATACCAGGCTCCATTTGGAGTTTCCTCCAGCTTACACCTCAGTATTGTAGAAAGAGTTTTACAGTATCTCAAATATCCACCTTTTTCCTGCACTGACACACTGTCAGCCAAGCTCCCAGCATCACGAGCCACCCTTTTCTGACCTTTACCAATGCAATCTTGCTTTCATTCAGCAATCTTGCTAAAGGTTCCCAAAAGCTTTCAAGATTGATCTTCCAACCTGTTGTTGTCAGTTTCTTAATTTTTCCTTTGTGGTCTTCCATTTTTTTGTTAAATTAAAGATGAGCTTTCTGATACCTTCACAGCTTATCCTCCTTCTCATCAGGTGACATCAAACACACAACTGGCTCACAACCAGCCCCCATCATTGGTCTGCCCCTGATTGTTATTAGCAGAATCCCAGAGTAAACCTCTTTGAAATGGGTTGAAATGATGTCCACAAAGTAACAGCAAAATTAGCATCATGTGTGCTATTCATGTGCTATATATTTCTATTGCCTATCATGTTCATCAATCTTTGGTTCACTCCTTGTGAACAACTCCTCTCCATTCTCCTGTTAAACTCAGTCAAGATGTTTTCTTTTGTTCTGTTTTGTTCTATTTTTCTGTCACAGTTCTCTTTTACAACAGGGTCTTGATTTGTAGCTGCAGTTCATGGTAATAATAGTAACTAAAAGAAAGACAAACAAGGGACAACTGCAAGATTTGATGTAATATTAATTGATACACTTGATACACTACACAACAGGGTGGAACTCTTTACAGAAAGTAATAGAAACTTATTTGTATTTATTTTACAGAACAACTTACAACGATGCACTTTTGATAGCCAAGGAATATTTAAATAATATTGTGATGCAGTACTTTCATTTTTCTGATAGAAAAAATATGTGGAAAAAAATTACTGCCAGGAAAAAAAAAAAAATCCAAAATGGGTGTATGCAGGTGCATAATCTTGAAAATAAGCATACAGGATTAGAAGTGATCAAATGTCCCTTAAAATGCAGTAATTTGATGATCACAAATTAATCACATCCTTCATTGCTCCCAGAGAGGCAGTATCCACTGAGACTGGTTGACAGTGGATTCATGATTTCATTTATACAGCTTAGCTGTATTGTGTTGTATTATTAGAAGTTTTCAGCTTATAGGAGATTTCTGCATGCATTAATACACAGTGCAGCAAGAACTCCTTCAGTCAAAAAAAGAGTTATTTCTGAATTACCATTCTCCAATAACAGAAGTCAGCAACCATGCTTATTAAATCAAAACTTTAGAGAAGAAAGCATAAAACCAATAGTCCATAGAGATGAGAAATATGTTTCTCAAGATTTGAATTGCTCAGATGTGAAAATCAGTGCCAGCTATACAATCATTCTTATATTGTGCTTATAAAGGGATTTTCATAACAATATTATCTTACCAATTGCATGTTTTATTTCTTCAGGGTAACAGTATTGGCTACTTTCAGATCATTTGCAGAATGTGAAGATATAAATCCAAAATTCTTACCTTCTGTGAAGCACACGGAATGATTGCATAACTGATGCTGCTTTACAGTAATGAGCTACTCCATCAAATTAGAGAGGGTTTTTCACACCTCCAAATTTAAGCAGGAAGCTGTCAAGGTAATTTGAATTTTTGCACACAAGCCTGTGGAACTTGGATACCCACATATAATAGTTTGATCGTTTCTTGGAATGGACAAACTGGTTTTCTCTGCAAATTATTTTAAAGCATAATGCAACTCCTAATTTTCCTATTTTTTTCTTCTAGTCCGAAACAGGTAGATTATTACAGAAGACATTGTGTTGCTTTATTAGCTTTTGATTAGAATTCTTTCTTTCCCACTATTAATTCACAAGCATTTTTAATAGCCCCGAAAAGCCACTTTGCATTGGAGTAAAGTTGTAAAATAACAGAATTGAGATGGCATTGAAAGAACAGAAAACAAACTAATTCATTTCTTTTTTTTCAAACTGCCTATGAACAATAATTCTAACTGATACAAACTGAAAAATCTAATGGGCTATGAAGGCAGGTAATTCTCCAATCCAGGAAAAAATGAACTGATTTAGTCACACTCTAAATAAAGTCTTACAAAGTATTTTAAGCATTTGTTTTAATAAGCCTCTTTTAATATACTATATTTATGCTACAGGCTTGTTTACATAAGTCATAACTCACAGTCAGAATATTGCAGTGTCTAATTCAATAGATTAGAAAAAGCTCTCAGTGAAATAACTCTTGTCATCTCCTTCCTGCACTATTTGGTAACTGCAGCCAAAACCTCTGCTTCAATAATTTTCCTTTCCTATCTGAAGATTTCTTTGCATTTACTCACTCCCCACTGATATCTAAAGATAAAAAGATAATAAAACAAAAAATCACAGCTGCATTCATTAAGGAAAAAATATCAGTTTCAAATGCATGTGCTAAAAATTAAAGGTCCTCTGTGGTAGTGTAAGTCTAATGAAGGATTCTAGATTACCATCTTCTAATGTATCTTCTCATTAGAAGCACTTCATAGCAATTGCATCTACAAAAAGACACTCTTCCTGAGAGAAGTCCTTCTCAGGGGGTTGGGAAAATAGCTGGAGCCACCAGCTTCCTGAAAGCTCAATCCCTAGCCCTCTTTTATTTCACAAGCCAAAGAGCTCGGGTGGCTGCCCTTCTGCTCTTATAGTACAGCTGATCAGCTTTCTGGGGCAGGGAACAGTTTCAGTAAGCATGATGTGGCATAAGGTGGAAATGGGGACAGCAGATGAAGTGTTGAGAACTTCAGGGACAGCAGTTTCGCCCTGTTGGTGCATAAAGAATTTGAGAGGCTTCACATATACTGTGTATTTTTCTGCTGCTGTGAGCCTGTGAAATATTAGGAATATGATTTGTCCCCTCACTAGCTCCTCAGGCCTTTGCAAATAGTAATTAGCAAATGCGTTTGGAGGAATATTCCAAGTAAAGAGAAAAAGAGAGATCTTACATTTAGGGTAGGATGTTTGCTTTAGAGAAGATTCAGATTAAATTCATTCCAATTCCCTGAAAGCAGGCAGGAAATCACAAAACATTGACTTTGGTATGTTTTGCATGTTTCGTTTGCCTGAGGCTCATGCCTGGGAATTTTAAAGGTGCATGGAAGTGTTAAACCACAAACCAGCAAAAGTAGTGAAAAAAACTAGCTTTACAGAATGTCTGCTCTTCTTCTTTCCCAGTGAGAGAGGGGTTTCAAACTGATCTGCCTCTGCTTGACTACTGCAGTTCTTACTGTAACAACTAACCACTGCTAACAACACCTACTATTCAAGAACATTACTTTGAGGACTAGGTGTGGTAGTTTGAAGCTTAGATTGTTCATATTTTGTGGAACAAATGTTATAGAGAATAAATAACTAATGAAATAAATCAACCAAACTAAAAAACACCAAGTCTTAATTCAACTTTATTCTTCTTATGCATCCCTTTAACAGTTATAGGTTTTCTTCTTTATATGGAAAACTTATAAATCCAAAATGGTTTCGTTTTTCAATTAATTTAAAATTGGTTTCTAAACAAACAAAACCCCACAAACAACTCTATGCTAAGATGCAGAAGGGAACCCCAAAATTTAGAGGTTTCTGACATCTTTCTTGGACTACTCATATTCTTTTACTGAATTGTATGCATAGAAATTATGAACCTATTGAAAATTATTTACAGACCTCATAATGAAAAGGTAGGGTTTGTTTTTTTACTTATTTGTATTTTTTTGTACAAGGGTATAAATAAAAGGAGGCTAATGTCATGTTTCTACCAGCTATGTAGAAAATACCTCGAGCAATCATGGGAAGTGAAACCATTTTAAGGAGAAATTCCCAGCGATGCTGTATGTTCCATAAAAATAAGGGCAACTGTCCCTTTCTGACATTGCCTTGCTGGGTGACAAAGTATTATGTGATCCCAAAATGCTGTGACTATTAAACTCTACGATCCTGTTCTTACAGGTCACTGAAAACCCTTTGAGATGTTTTGTTATATTTCAGCTGCAGATAAATGAAGCAGAAAATGACTGTGTTAGAGACTTGTCAATTAAAGAAGAAAAAAAATCTTCTTTGCCTTTGCTGCCCTTGTTTTCAGAGATGTATTTTTGTTTCTTTAATAGAGGATTTTTTTTTCTGACTTTAAAAGACTGAAGAAAATGCTTGTATGTGGAAATGAAACCTTCAGTTTTGAACAAGGGTATAGATTCTCTGCTTAGTACAAATATGTGAGCTTCACTATTTTCCCAGCCCTCTCCAGTGGTTGTGTTTTAACTCTAAATTGTGTTGCCTGATGCATTAAGGAGCAAGGTGCCTGTGCTCTGTGCAATTGCTTTGAATATGTGGCATACAAGCAGGCAATTCTAAAACTGCACCTTGGGCCAATATCTGTCCACTGCTGATCTTACCAGGATGTGCAGAGTGCTAAACTACAATCCACACATAAACTGCAAACAAAAAATTACTTGTATAGATGGAGAAAGATATCCTCTCCCCTTCTGTTTCAAATTTTCTGAGTCAGTATAACACATTATCAGAATTTTTTCGTTAAAAACCCTGAAAAAACAGATATTTCTACTGTGCCATTCCCATGAACTGCACAGGTAGATCCAGTTCATTATTTTTATTCTCTCATTAGTATGGAAAACCCCTGAGCTTTTCAGCTTTCCAGTTTGGGTTCATGGACTTGGGGCTTAGAAGCCAGTGATTGAGGTTGGTTACATCTTTCATCCTGGTTTTGAGCTTTGTATGATACCTTCTTTAAATTGCTAAGTGCCATGAAATTGACTGGCTTACTCCCTTTAGAATAAAGAGGATTTTTGGCCCCCAGTTCACTGTTACTTGCCATGTCTAAAGAAGAGCATTCCTGGAAGTACTTCTTCTAAGTCATCTTCTTTTTAGATAGCACTGTAATCACAAATTCATGTCCAAGAAATTTCTTTTCTCACAAAGTAAGGCTGGGGGCATGCTAAGAACAGCTACTGCAAAGTAAAGTTTGCATAATTTCCTACCTGCTCTCTCCTCTGTGGCTTGTCCCATGCACCAAAACTCTAACAGTAGACTGATTTATCAGGAGAAAAAAGACATTATCTCATTCCATATAATTTCTTGTGTATGTTTGAAGATATTGTGATACTTTTCAGGTTGTAAAGATTAAAGTCTCACTAGAGAAGTTCCGCTGAAAGGGTGAAGTACAACTGATAGATTTTAGTCTATTTTCAAGATAACAGAAACTAACTATAAGGGAGAATTACACACATTTTTTGCTTTTCTTTCAAAAAATGAGAATGGCAGAAAGAAACTAAGTTCCTTGCAGTTGACAACTATCTGTTTCTCCTCACTTCAGCCCATTTCTATCCCACTGAGGTTATGTGGGTCCATTATCTATAAGTATTCCGTATTAAGATATCTATGTTATGCATGTTTTTCTATCAAAGAGTGAGGAAGTCATTTAATAATATTGCCTAGAGCTTTCCATTTAAATTTTCATTGCACCTGGGAAAGCTGCTAAGTGAATGAACATTGACTTTCCGAGATAAAAATAAACCTATAGTGCTTTAATTTTTTTGGCAAAGAACCAGCATTTTGTAATTTCATCCTTTTGGTTATGGGCTATAACTCAACTTTAATGATCTGATTCAATGAAATGATAAAATCCCAGCTTTGCTTCAGCTTTTCTACTTTTTAATAGCCAGATTTATTGATTCATATACAGGTTTTTCCATCTGCAGTTCAGACACTGTCAAATTGCTTAGACCAGGGCATGTGTTTGTTACTTGGGCACAAGTATACACATAGATTTGTATCTGTATTTGAATTATCAAAAGACCGATGATTGTATCACCAGAGACACAGCCAGGTTCATGATTTTGTCATTTGCAAAATGATCATCTGCCAGGTTTTTTATTTGCTTACCTTTTAGGAACTGTATGTGTAGCATAGAAGAAAGCAGCTTTATTAGAACTAAAATGGACAGTCTGAAAGGGGTGTTTGAGAAAGTCAAGAACATGTATACAGATGTGAGGAAGGTAAAGAGATAATTCATGGAATATTGCAGTTTGAATTATGCAAATATGACAGAAGGAATGGAAAAGTTTAATAGTTGAGACATAAAAAAACCCAAAACGAAAGAGTTAAGAGGAATAAGCCCTATTTTGTACTGCCCTAGTGACTTAGCAAGGCTCAGATTTGGTATTAATGGAATCATAACCTTATACTCCTCAGTGGTTTCCCTGATCTTCTCCAGCTTTCCTGAAGCTCTAGAGGCTAAAAATGTTTTCTCCTAATAGATATTTATCTTCAGGCTCCTAATAGATACTTCTTTTTAGGCTTATCACCTTGGTCCATTTATTCTTTTGTCATATGAATAAACTGTTTTGTACTATGCTGAAGACTAATTCATCGTGTCAAGAGATCAGATCATACTTGCATTTCCAAGGGGGGAAAAAAAAAAGTTATGAAAGAAAAATCTTACTGCAAGACTCTGTAATGACATAGTCAATACAGAGAGAAGCTGTGTTGCTTCTGTTCTTTCAGTGAAGGATTCCACTCTTGTGTTTTTTGCTTCACAAAACTAAAATGTTCAAGAAGCACTGGGGCTTTTCCCCTTAAAGGTAACCTTTCAGCAGTGAGGTTTTCTGTAAGAGCAAGAACTGTGCACCACCAAGTGTGTTTCATCTTCAAATGATAGAGTTCAATCCATTTCTCTGCAGCCAGTGGAAATCATGCATTCAGCCCTTGCAGGCAGCATCTGCATTTGCAAAATTAGCAAACATTTAGAGATAGCTACACAGGTATCAACAACCTGTGTGTCTAATACTTGCCTTTCACTGAGTGGTGGTTTGGTTTTAGCAGGATAGTCTCTTTGCAGAAACAGAATTTCAACACAGAAGTCATAAAGAGACCCCACCTGAAAGGTGCAGCTACCTGTGCACTTACACATGCTTGCCTGACATGAGCTTAAAACATGCTATGCATGCCACAGAGAAATCTCTGGCATTCAAATAGGAAAGACAAAAGAACATCAGCAGGGCTCTGTCTCAATAATTAGCTATTATTGAACACAGCATTAGGCTTTCCCAGAGTTTGCTCATGGATAATTCTCATCTGCTTTGCAAGTGTATGAATCATCCAGTAATTCCCCTCTGTTTTTGTGCACATTCATTCTTTAAAATGGGGGAAGCAACTGGCTTTTTGGGGTCCATTTAACAGCTTCATATTTGAGGAAGCAAATGTTAGCAGGTCAGAATTGTTGACAGGTTCAATTTCCATTTCAAATTGAAATTCAGCTTCATTCTTATTAAATAAGTATTGATTTTCTGCAGAAAAATTCTAATCAGAATCCTCCTGACAAAAGAAAGGAAATTGAGTGCAGAAGAGAGGCTCTGTGAAAGAAGATAGGATATTTAATGCAGAGGAATGTGCTTTTTGTAGCTTTGAGCTTGATGTCCAAAATTCTCTTCAAAAACAAGCCTGTGAAAATAAAGACTGAAATTGACACTTTTCTTGCTATCTAGGTTTTGGAGTAGTACTTAAAACTACACTGACTGTTGTAACTACTGGAGCAATGAAAGCTTTGATGACTTGTAAGGCCAATCTTTAAATCTAATCTTTTTCCAGGAGCTTTGCATAAGATTCGGAAAACACTTGAAATTGTTGTTTAATACCTGAGGAATTTGTAGGCAATTCACAGAAGGCAGAGTGAGAGGGACCACTAGGATGACAGGGTTTGTTCATGGAGTCAAGCTGCTGTATGACTTGAACCTCAAAAAAGAGAGTCCTGATCAGGCTCACCTACCTGCTTAGAGCAGGGTGTTCTTTCAGAAGTCCTTCCAAACCCAAATTTTTCATGATACAATGATAATCAACAAAAATTACTCTAGACTACAAATCCCAGAAGTTTCCAATTCTGCACACCTGGTCTGCAACCTGTCTCCATCTCAAGGTAGATTTTTTACATACTTCACTCCTTCCTCCATTTCCTACCTTTCCAGTTTCCATTTTTAAAGACTTGGTGAAAGCAGCAGTGTGATCTGAGAAATTCCTGATTGTCAAGAGCATAGAATTAAAATATTTGTTCAGCAGATCACGATTTGTCTGTTGACTTTTGCCTTAATGCAATATATTTCAGTTTTTCTATCTAAAAAGCATGAAAAATCGCCTTCCCAGTGGCCGTGGTTACATGGTATTTGCAATCATGGTCAGCAGCAAAGAAGTTAAAAGACCAGAAAAATACAAACTGTCAGCCCACCCTCCCCCACCCCAAGAGGGCTTTATGAATGGACTTTTATGAATGTTGTTAGTGTTCCAGCTACAAGACATTTTAAATGATGGATGAAGAAAAGCATCATCTGTGCAAACACTGGGATATTTGAACCCAGAGGAAGGTTCAATAATTAGTCATGCAGAATATTAGTAACGCCCTTTGGTCATGGTCCAAGTTCCTCCTGGATTACAGCACAATGTCACAAATCATCAGCTGCTGTGACTGGTGTTTTCACAGACAAGAAGCTTCCTGGTGGTAGCACTGAAATTTGGAATAATATTTAACTGCTTCTTCCCTAAAAACTGATGGTATGCAGTGCCTTATTTCATCCAGCAAACAGCTTTTTCTGCTCCTACATCTGGAAAATGAACTATTTTTTTTCCTCTTTTCAACCCCATCACCTCTACAGACCAGTGTTCAGCAATAGAAAGTGGAATAGTTGTATATTGTTTCTATTATCAGCATACCTGAACAGTTAAACATGCAGATCCCTTTCTGTGTATAGATTCCAACAAGTGCTAAGATGCACCTTTCCAGCCCCACTGTGGGCTCTGGGCTACACAGAGGGAGGTAAATGAGGGCAGGATTTGAAAGCAATGCTTTGTCTTTCCCAGTTGCACCCAAAGGAAGCATTTGCCCAGCAGAAACGTTTTCGGATGATGTTGTGCATGGAAGAAACAGCATAGTTTAGTTTCCAGAATCAGGGAAGGTTTACAAATAGACACATAGATAAAAATTACCTTTCAGTCAGCAAGCTCAGAAAATTTGATCTGGAAATCACCGGGATATAACAAATGTAGAAATTTATGCTGCTGTTTTTTGCAAAAGTGCTTTTGAAGTAGGACTGCACTTTAAGTCATTCAGTCTCAAATAGAATTGGACTGTAGGGACAGTGTGGAGATAGAGATTATGTAGAGAGCAGTGGAAAAAAATAAAATGCCTTTCTCTTCAGGTTCCCCAGCAATTAGCAGATTTCAGAGTTATTGACAGCAAAGGCCCATAAATTAGTTAAGATACCAACACAGTGCTGCATATTACTAAAAAAATTAATCCTATTCACCTAATATACTGCTTCATTTGGTATTTAGTATCACTTCACAATAAAAAAAACCAAACCCACACATACACACACAAAATATAAACAAAACCCAACAAAACAAAATAGAAACAACAAAAAAAACCCCAAACCAGACAGGTTTAAAATGAAACTCAGTCAAGCACACTTTCCTGGATAAATCAGGCAAACTCCAGTGCACACTAGCTGAAACCTCCTGTGACTAGATATTGGCTCTGTGTGGCAAGATGTTCTGTTTGTGACTTGTCTGCTTTAAAACACAAGCCTCCTGCAGAAAAAAAATAGGATTATTTAGTTAGCTAAATAAAGTGCTTGTTGAAAATCCAGAGAAATCATTTGTGTGATAAATAAGGTTGCTTATTACGAAGCTAAGATGATTATAGCTATTTTATGAAATTTTAATTACATTATGTGGCTGCTCAAATATTGGTTTTGAACATTAATCAGGTTACTTGGGAAATATTTCACGGAAGGGAAAATAAAAATGAAATGGCTTATTTACTTATCCCAATGTATTAAAAACAAAATTCAGTGGGGAAATAATGAAAAAGCCATCAGGGAGAAAGGACTGCCTAAGAGTGTTCTCAGTCAATAGATGTCTGAAACAAATTTTCACTTGAATGATTCACCAGTGCTGACTTGGTAGTATCACCATGCCCCAGACCACACAGTATGCTTAAAAAGCCATATGTATCATTTTATAGGTAAATTTATAGCCTAAAGCATTCAGATATTCTACATGTTTAGGAAACCATAAGATATTCTCATGTTACTAGATCAATATTTTACTAGATTTTTAAAATTATTATAAAGTTGTTTATGGGTTTTGAAATTGCAATTAAAATTCAGAAAGGAAGTTTGCAGCGAGGAAAGGTGAATATGTCTGAATTAATTAGATACAGATTGATGCTGAATTGATGTGACAAGTCCTATGTTTTGTCATTGCATATGTTTCACATCTCAGTGATTTATTTCCTCTGGTAAATTGCACTGGACAGGGACATTGACAGAAGTCTGCTGCATTATTTAATTTTATGGTTTTATTAGACTTCAGAAACATTCCAGATTTGTATTAATATTGCTGTCTGGAATATCAATTCCAGGATGTTATCTGTGCAGACAGTTGTACTATTTGCAGATCAGCACTGATGGTGGCAAAAGCCTCCTGATGATGCATCACTACATCCATGAGCTCTCAGCTGGATTCAACAGAGCTCTTCTAAAAGAGATGCAGGCAGGCATCTCTTCAGTACTCCATGATGAAAGAGAGCACTAAATGACTCAATGTTACCTAGCTCTGCTTTTCCATTATCTGCAAATGGACCGATGTGGAGAAAAGAAACCTTTGTCTTTCCTGAAGCTGAATGAAGCCCAGGAAACTTCTGCCCATTCAGCACAGGAGCTGCAGCTTACTTGTTTTCTCAGGCCCAGAAGGAAGTGGGAAAGGACAAAAACAAGCCAGCAGGTGCTGTTTTGCATTTCTGTCCAGCTGTATGAATAAAAGATGCCTTGCATCTTGAACTTGGTGTCATGGTACACATGCTATTCACTCATCAGGAGGCCAAAAAAGTTGTTTCTTCATCCAGTTGCCTTCATGCCACACCCTTGGACATCCTTTTCCAGCCAAGGCCTCCATTTAGAATCTCTCCAATATGATATTATTTATGTTCAAGGGATGGGATAATGTGATGTTCCAGTGTTTCAACACCCCCATAGTAAAAAATTCCTTCCTAATGTGTTTTACCTAGGAAAAAAAACCAAGCCAACAAACAAAAATAAACAAACCCAAAACATAAAAATGAAAGAAAATGTCAAAACTGATTGGAATCCCTCACTCCCTTCTCTTGCTCTTATTGTGATAAAAAACATAATCTTTGACTTCAAAATTATCTTATTACCTAACTAGGTTATGAGTGTGGTAGGTTGAAAATGGCCAGTGAACTAACCACCCACCTGCTCACTCATCCACTTTTCCTCCACCAGGCTGGGAGAGAATGTTTAAAGAACAAAGCAGGAAAACATTGGGTTCAAGACAAAGAAAACTTCATAAGTGAAGGAAAGAGAAGAAGCCACAAAGGTTGAAGAGGCAATCACTCACTACACCCACAGGCAGAATGATGCCCAATCTCATGTCTCTGAGGTCAGCTGTCCTGGCTGTGTTCCCTCCTAGGCTCTTGCCCAGCCTAACTGCTGGGGAGGCACCATGAGACACAGAGAAAACCTTGATGCTGTGCAGACACTATTCAGCAGTGGCTGAAACTGGTGTGCTACCAACACTCTTTCAGTCTCATATCCAAACCTAGCACCATGTGGGCCACTGTGAAGAATGTTAACTCCCTCCCAGCCAGACCCAGTATAATTGGTTAAAACAAGAGATTCTCAACTTTGATAATTCTGCATTTCCCAATGGAAAAGATGGTTTACTGGAAAAATCCCAAATTCCCACCCAGCTGTATGCTCAAACATCTGTTATAAAAGTTCCACGTACATGGGAATGAACCACATAAAGTAAAGTGTGCGGAACTTTATTTACTCTGAAGTGACAAAATTGCTCAATTGAGTTCACTTAGATTGAAAATCTTAATTCCCCAGGAACTAGGTTTCCAGAATTTGTAGACTATGCTACGAAACTATTTCCTTCAGGATGTTACTGATAGTGTTATATTCTCAATAAACGGACACAAGAACCAAGGGGAAAAAAGAAATAGAAAAATATAGAACCATAGGATTATGTATTTAGAAGAAATACTTTAAAATTAGTAGGTTTCTCATCTTGCCAGGGTATTTTGATTATTTCCTATCCTTCTGTTATTTACTGTTATTCTTCACTATGTAACTCAGTGTTCTGCAAACTCAGTATGATCAGCATGTTCTTTTAGTAGCTATATTAGAGAAGGTAGGTTTTTTAAAGAAAACAAAATAGAAAAAAAAAAACCAAACAACAACAAAAAAAAAGAAAACAAAAACCAAGCAAAATAACAAATCCCTCATGCTCAAAGAGCTCTGGGAGGTTACAATGGGAATATATTCTAAATAAGAAATAAGCACCAGATGTAGAAATGAAGTGGGAAACAGCATTTTGGAGTGAGGTAGAAGGTCAGATCACATGTGACTGTCTCTAGAATTTTAATTCCTTTTATTGTGATTCAGTTGAAATCATATACTTAATTCCACATTCATTATTTGAGATTTTGATTGTGTTCTGTATTGTAAATGGTAGGGTCTTTTACTGATAATAAGGACCTACTCCACATAGATTTAATATAAGAATCAATTCCATATTAGTCAATTATCTGTGAAACCAGAATTAACAGAATTTTGGTAGCTGATATCTTCTTACAAAATAAGGTTTTCAATGAAGATTAAAGGACAGTCATTTATGGCACTAGAATTCCTACAGAAAACTTAGTGTTTCAGCAGATTTTCCATAGTAAGGGTTTTCTTTGTTTGCCTACCTTCCTTTTCTTTTCTGTCACAGGCTCTTAAATTTTTTTTCTGTGATAACTTCACTCATTCTTACAGCTTAGTACAGGGGTGTGTTCAGCATTTATAGCTACATTTCTTATTGTGTGTTAATTTTAAATTTATTTTCTGTAAATTCCCAAACTCAGTACAAGTTTATTCAGATTATTTACATTCTTGTCAGGATAGTCTTCTTACTTTTTGCAGGACTTCAGTTGAAATAGATACTGAAGAAAAAAAAATATGAACAGACTTTCAGAGCTGCTGCCCAGCCAAAGTTTGTATTGCCTTCTGTTGCCTTCAATGGCAGCTTTGTGCAAGGTCCTCAGAGTCCTAGTTACAGAAGTGTCTTAATGCAAGTTATTTAGAATTTCAGGACTGTATAGATGTAGTGTCTGAATGTTAAGATATTCAGATAAGTGATTTTTGTAGGCTGAGAAGGTGTGTGAAGCACTAGATGTCTTCTGCAACTATGGCAACGACTAGAAATTGAATGGTATTTTATTTATGTGAAGTTGGAAGCTCAATGGCTTTTTACTGTGTATATATAAAATAAGTTAGTGTTATTGATAGAGCTATTCTTGACATCTTTTTGTTGTTCATGTTGTTTCTCTCCATTTTGTGGCAACACTTGACAACCTGAATTGGTTTTACTTCATCCATTCTTCATATCAGAGAAATAAAATAGCGAGTACTGACATGTCCAGGACAAGTTTATCTGTATGATATCACTTCTCTTTCATTTTCTTCCGTCACTTTGTTTTCATTCCACACTCATCTTCACTCTCAATGAAGAGATAGAGATAATGCAGTAGTTCTGCTGACTGAGTGCAGAAAACTTAAGTTTTGTCGTCAGTTCTGCCCCATGTAGATCAAATGATGAAACACATTTAAAACTATTATTTGAGTTCCATTTCAAAATCTGGTTTTTTTCTAAATGTGTTTCATTTCCAGTGTGCTTACTTAAAGACGACCCATCTGTGGGGTTTTGGCTTTGATGTCAGTCTAGTTCTGCCAGGTGAATTGTTAAAGTTGCTGCCTATTGTTGAAGTCATTGTTATATATATGAAGTAATTGTATATTTCATCAAATCTGTGCCTTTTTTCTTTTTATAACTACAGTCTTTAAGGATGTATTTTCAGAACAGAACCTGTTTGTGTAACTATGTTTGTGTACATGTGTGTGCAGAGAGGGGAAGAGATAGAAGCCTAACCTACTATATCTGACTATAAGTTAACTATTCCAACTAAATTTCTCATCAGTAAATACCTTTTTCTTTTATGACACATTTTCATGATCATTGGTGTTGTTTGTAGGAACCCTTGCAGACAATTCAGCAACAACATGTGAGACTTTGATACCATCTACTATCAAGCTGAAATTTTGCTATTCATTCCTACTGAGTGTATTCACATCAGATTCAAAGTGATTATGTTTTCTATTTATTAATGTGGAGACATACAAAATGAAGTAAATCATCACAGAATCGTTTTTTATGATTATTATTTTTTATGACATTTATTATTGCTGCCGGAATTGGCGAGGAGAAATTTTATTTTATTTTTTTTTAAATGTTTTGCTTTCAAATATAACAAGGACTTCCACATGCATAGTGTTAGAAAGATTAAAAAAAAGAAAAGGTCATCTAGATGAGTCCTATGCAGTGGTTATCCAGTACTCTGTTCATTTGCTGGAGGTGTTCTTGGCAATGCAGAGCTCGTACTCTTTAAAAATACTTTGAAAGAAATGGAAACACTCTAATCATGAAAGCCTAATTTCTGCAAGCACCAGGTGTGAGAGGCACCATGTGATGAAAAACACATTCCAGATTTCCAAATGTCATCAGCTCCCATGATACAAAGTTCAAGGAATATCATCTGTGCCTTTAGCTGGTGATAGAAACCCATACAGGAAACTCGCTCCTATCTAGGCATTTTCATAACATGTTATTAATTACAGAAATTATATCTACATATCCAAACACGTGCGTCTAGATTTTTAGTTGATGAATTTTAAGTTTAGAAAGAGAAATGTTTGGGTTTGGATCATCTCCCTTAAACAGATGGTATCTTTGTGATTGTTGTGACACTTCATTGTTGCTGCCGGCTGATGACTCACGGAAGGAAAATCCCAGCACACTCAGTGGAAGAAAATAAGGCTGTTTGGTGTTCTTTGCTCTATCTAATTTTCTAACAAAATTTCGACAGATGTGACAATTTTGCTGAAATGTTGTCAAAATAATAGCGAGTAGTTGACAAATCAAATCTGGCTCATGTTCAGTCCCCTGGTATTATACTGGTTCATCTGCAGTAACAAGGGAATGTGTATCAGTGTCATCTTTGACAACTTGATCATTTTAGATGGCACATTATCAATTTTTTGACCTTCCCCGTGCCATGCTTTTTTTGCTGTATGCTATTCTCTCTGGCATATTTGTGCAAATAAATATTGCCAAAGATAAAATAACGTTCCCTGATCCCCAAAAGGCAAGGAAAAAATATAAGGAAACCATAAGCTTAGGAACTTAAAATCTGAGGTGAATATTTGAAGGAAATTAAACTTGAGCAGGGAATTCTCCTGTTATATGCTATTTGCCAAAGTAAAACGGGGAATAGCAAGACCAAAAATACCCAAACATGCAGCACTGTTGTCCCACACTTGAAATGTGCCACACAGAGATCTTGGGGAATGCAGTTAGGCTATAGCATCTAAAGAAAAATAGTAAATATGCTTTGTGAAAAAAAAGTTCTTTTACTCCCTCCACAAAACATTCCTATGTAAAGATATTCTTGTGACTCCATGATGAGAATTTTTTTCCTCTCTTCCCTGAATAGAACTGATTGTGACAAAGATTTTGCAGAAATGACACAAGGGAAGAGATGGAAACCAAAAGGATAGATGGGTTATTTGAAGAATTAATATCAATATCCCTGCTGTGTCTGAATCTGAGCAAAGAAACACTGAAATGTGGGGGTAACGTGGTGCTGCTGAAGGTGCTTAAACACAGTCTGGGCCTTGAATCAAATTTTCCAAAACTGTTCCCATGACTTGAAGCTTAATCTGTCAAGTTGCAACGGGCTTTAGATTTTTTAATTATTTGAGCTAAAACAGCTAAGCTGAAAGGATTTGTAGATTTTCTCACTGGACAACTTTGTGAACATTTTCTCTTATTTTTCTTGCTCATCACCCCCTTTGTCCATGTGGCATCACAAACAAGCCATTAACAGCAGCTTAATAGCAACTTCAGTGAGGGTGTAGTTTTGAAGGAGTTCAAGGACTGGACCTTCTGCCTTTGCAAAGAAACATTTTGTTCATTCCAGTCAGCTGAGAATACGGCTGCATTATGTCTGGAAAATGACAAACTAAAAGATTTACACATGCATAGTCTTTACATTGTTACAAAGTTTATATCAAACAAACAAACATACAAATAAACAGAAAAATTTGTCTTGGGAGCAATGGGGTTTATATTCTTTAGATGAAAATGAAGATAAGTACAATGAAAGGCACTTGCTCCCAGCAATAGAGTCCTTTTTTTCACTTCTGAATTTGGTATGTTAGAGTTTAATTCCTTCTCCCACTTTCTCTCCTAGTGCAGATTATCCCTCTTTAGATTCCTGAGCCCTTCCTTCATTGTGGAAGAGAAGTTTTCCTCTAATTGCAGATTATCCAATTATGGATAATTGGAAATAGTGGAGATTTTATTCTGCTATGAGGAACTAAGTATATTTGTGTAGTAAAGTATAAGTACATATTTTTTCTTCTCTGTTTCAAAATTATCATAATTAATTTTCCAAAATTCAGTAGTTTGCAGAGGGTTTCCCAATTACATAGTATGTGTTCTGCACTATATATAGTTTTATAGTACTTTATATGAAAGAAATCTTAAAAAATAATCTAGCATTTTATCTGACAGGTGCACTCTGGCACAGAAGAGTTAGTATAATAATATGTTTGCAGGGTTGAAATCTGTAGCACATATTTCATTGTGCTTCAGCAAAGCAGAATGCAGTGGTCATGTGCAGTGGAACGTAGCATTGTGATAGCTTTAATAATTATTTTAAACAGATAAATACTTGAGTGGATCACTTTGACTCACAGAACCTGCTGTTCTGGCCTCATAAAGCAGAGAGGAAACTCTGTGTTGCTTTTCCTATAGGAAAAAAAATACAGATTTTTTTAACAGCATTCCTTAAAGATCTGCAGGAAACCATCAGGTTTCATGTATCACATTTCATTTTCCTTTTTCTCTTCATCAGAAAACAAGAGTTGCTGTCTATATTTATATTTATATTTATATTTATGGCTTTTGGAATGACTTTTTTTAACTCCTTCTTGTATCTTATTTATGATTGTGATAATTTAGTTGTAAGGTGATTCAGTATGTCAGAAGATAATGTTTAAATAGAGAGCTAAGGCAAACATCTTGCACGAGCTCTTGAATTTATGTCATAAGGAAATTTTTCAAAGTAGAGATAGTGGTCTGAGACCAGCTGAGGATGCTTTTTCCCAACATGATAGAGCTGGGAGGAAGGAGGGAGGAGAAAGTGGCTGGATCATGACCTTTCCTCCTCAGGGTCCTGACAGTGTCAAATTAGAAGTCTGCCCTTGTTGACTAATCCTTGAAGTGCCTATGATTGCTCAGAAGAAAGTGAAATAGGTCAGAGTATTGGTGACATTGAGGGGGGAACTCTGTCTGACTCCTGATTGGCCTCTGAGGCTCACCACAGACTGGGGCTCTAGCCTGACCTTGAGTAGTTCCATCTTTTGCCACATACTGGAAAAAAAAAGGTTGTTCTGCAAAGTTAATGTTTACATTAATAGACATACCAAAGGGACATCTTTGCCAAAGCCAGGGGCAGTGAACTTACCTGCTGTTTTCTAGCTTTTTGCTCTTCTGTATGTATTCAGTCTGTGCAGGCAAATCTTCTGAGACACGCAGGCTCATTTGCAGGAAAACCAGAGCAGCAGCCTCATGTGATGAGTAACTTTCCATCTCAAATCTGAAAATTTAAAAGAAGCACAGGTTGAGATCTGTTAAAAGCAAATATACAAAATGCAGTTTTACATGATTGAGAGCTTGAACAAAGTGGGTTTTCAACACAGAATGATACTCCTTGCAGTTATTTTGTACACTGCACACGTTATGTTAGGCACCTTGCTGTCCTCACAGTAAATCACAGTCCCTGGTCCTGAAAGACTTTAAACCAAATCTCAGCTGCTGGTTGAAAAGGTGGAAGGAATGAAGTAGAGCTAGGTAGGCTGCAGCAGGATGGTAAAAAAGTGAAAGAAAGAAGGAAGCATCAGTCTGTATTGTTTCTTAAACCTTGACCCTCTATTAGAAGTCCTGTAGACCCCAGAACTGATGTAAGAATAGCTGCCTTGGGTGACTCAGTAGTTCTCTGCATAGGACTACTCAGAAAACTGAAGATGTAAAAATAGATGTGGCCCAGTTCTATGCTGCTTATATTGTAAATGTGTGTAAAAGAGCTGCAGGGTTATCCTTGACCACTTGTAAGTGTGCACTCTCTTTCAATAGGCTGTTCAGCTTAGCACTACACTGCTACCAGCTGTAGAGTTTAATTATCTTCCAGCTCAAGAGTCTCCATGCTATGCTTTGCTATTTACTCCAGGCATATACCTGAGCAGATCCCTATCAGCATCTGTTAACAAAAGTTCAATAGGTTGTGAAATTGTAGGAGAAGGTGCAGCCCTTTGGAGTACACTACTCATCAAGATCTATCCAGGAAGTACGAAAATTAATTTGCTTTAAAGCCAGCAACTAAATTCTGCTCTCCACGAGAAAGCTTAGTTTGGTTGTCACCACTTATGAGTTTTAGATCCAGTAAAGATCAAGTGAACAATTCCTGCTCTATCTCCCTAGATTGATTTCACTAAACAACATGAACCTTTACAATGGTCTGCATGTTATCCTGAACATGCTGTGAATTTCATTATGTGTTACATCGCCCTTCCCCTCTTCTGAGCACCAAACAATCAACCTTCCTCCTCTTTCACCACCAAAACATGTTTACTTTTCAGCTCTGTATTAAGCTGGCTTGTGTTTGATCTCAAAATGTAATTTTTTTTTTCTTACTGTTTTATCTTATAATACAAAGAAGGAAGCAGTAATTTGAAAGGGCATGAGAAATTAGTCGAACTGGGAAATAAGGTAAAGCTGAGCATGAGAATAATGTGATTCATTTTATTCTACATGTGCCTGGAAAGAGCAAGAATTATCATTTTCAGTCAATAATGACCTTGTTTGTGTGACCTGTAATACAAGCTGATGGGTTATTCAGAGCACCATTTCCATCACTGACTCTTCTTTTTCTTTTTTTTCTTTTTTTTTTTTAAATTGACATTTCACAGCAAAAGGTAACTAAAACCTGCTTGTGCACTTCCCAGTGCAACAGATCAATAACATCAGGACACCTTCAGGTGATGCCAATTCACAGGAAACACCTCATGCAGCACTCCCCAGTAGCACCCACTTAATTTATAGTTCATAGTTAATTCATAGATATTAGGGGTTGGAAGGGACCTAGAAGATCATCTAGTCCAACCCCCCTGCCAGAGCAGGATCACCTAG
>JANHGL010015180.1:0-13616 GCA_024611195.1 Ceyx melanurus | reverse complement strand
GCCCTAGCTTCCCACCCCCACATATACACGGGGAATGGTGATGTATGGTATGGAATAGTCCCCTGGCCAGTGCTGGTCCTTTGCTCTGGCTCTGCTCACACCAGCTTCTGGTGCACCTGCACACCAGTAAGGCAGGGGAGGTTGCAAAGTCCTTGATTCCTTAGCAAAAACTGAACCATCAGCATATTATCAGTGTGTTATCTTACTGGATCCAAAGCACAGCACTGTTCTTGCCACTCAGAGGAAACACTGGCTCCATCCCAGCCAAAACTGGGACAAGACTCAGTGAATTGTGTGGGGACAAAAAATCCACAGGGCTTTTTTTGTCCCCATAGAATTCACAGCCTGGCCAGGGGTGCTCTGGATGTACCCAGTGCCCCCTGAGGGAGCCAGTGAAGGCAGGGCTTTCCCTGATGCCCACCACCCTTCTTAAAGCCAACATCTTTGAGGTTTTAAGGTTCACTTAGGTTCTGACAAGTGCCTTGCTGCTGGAGATGAGTTTATGAGCAGTGCCTGGCCCCTGGAAGTGTCTCTTTTAGCTGTTTTCAGGGTAGTGCTGGCAGGGCAACAGAAATTCAGCTTCTCAGCCAGGCAGTGGAGAGAAGGGGGCTTTTCTCCAGTTGCTCAGGTCTCTGGGGGAATGGTTGGAGGTGGGTGCAAATCCAGGTGCAGGTCCTCTCAGTGACTTTCTGCTGATGCCTCTGCAGTGCAGCATGTCCTGCAATTCCAGTACCCCAGGTGTTCATTTTGGGAACCACCCCTGGCTGTGGAGATCTCCCCACCCCATTTGCCAAAGCAGCAGGTTGGGGTGGATTTGGGGAAGAAGTTAGTTGCTGTTCTGTGGGAACTGAGGCCCCTGGGAATGTGAGGTTGTTACACAGAAGCTGTGTGGGTCACTCGTGTGAAATGGGGGACTGGGAGTGGTGCCTGCAGAGCAGTGAGAGCAGGGTAATGGCATCCAGACCATTACAGTCTTACCTTGGAAAAACCAGCAGTCTAAAAGGTTGTAACACTGCTTCTGTAGAACATTAAACTATTCCTTTATGCTGATGATATCCTACTGTTAATTAAGGACTCGCATGCTTCCCCTCCTGCTCCTAATGAATATTGCTCTCTGAGTACAAAGTTATCATTGCACAAAATTAATGACTCTGAGACTGCAGTGATGCAGCTTTCTGGAGTTTGCCCTTCAGCCCTGCTCACCTCCTGGAATCTTAAGTGGGCACCCTAAAATACAGCACAAATGCTTAGGGGTTGATATTCACAAAGCCCTAGACAATGTAATTAAAGATCATTTAAATCCAATTATCAAGCAGGTAGGAAAAGATTTGGAGGGATAGCTAAATAAAAGCAAAGGTGTGTGATGCAGCAGGCCAGATTCTGCCCTCCTTTGTGATCCCATCAGGTTGTTGAAGTAGAAATGAGGACGTTGTGTAAGTCAACAGCCTCAGAATCACTGTCATAAGTGATCTCATGAGAGTATTTCCCACTGGCACCAGCAGTTGTGCATGCACTGAGCTGGCTTGGAGTGTAAATGTACATAAATAGCTAGAAAAACAATGAGGAATACTCACAATTACTAATAATTATATTCTCAACCCACACATAAAATAAAAAGGCATCCAGATAGGAATATTTCACCTGCAACTCAGCTGTTTATGTAGGTGGATCAACAGGTACCATAATCAGCATTACAGAATGTAACAACACCTAAACTTTGCTGCCAGCTTCCCATTTACCCAGAGCCTGTCCCTCTGACAGTATAAAATAGCAAACTGCCCTGGAAGCCACTGTAAAACTCCCCAACAGCTCCCACAGATAGGTACAGTTCAGGTGACAGGAATCTCAGGATCTGAGGATGAATTAAAAATGCCACAGGAAACAGTTGAAAAGCACTTAGATCTCTCAGACATGAGAGAAGTTAATATTCCCCCAAAATGTCATATAATTGGCTCCGTTTCATCCACCATCATGCAGATTTTTATGGGGTTTTTATTCCTAAAAGGGAACATTTTGAGAGAAAATGGCTGTATTTCAGGTAAGCTGGTCTTTTTTTTCCCTCCCCTGCATCATACTGTAAACTAGCTCTGCTGTTAAGCAGAATTTTCATTTCAGCAGTGGCTTGAATGGAAATATCCTTCTGGAAAGCACGTGGAATCTTTTATGATGAGAGGAAAAAGAGAAATATAATTGCAGCAGCTTGAAAAATTAATCACGACAGACAGTCTCCCTCAAATACTTTCTAAATGGCATGATTTCTGGCCATTCAAAATGTCCTGTGGAATCGATTTTACCTCTGTCCAAAGGCAGACAAGGTCCATCCCAACAAATGTGCTCAGAATTCCTCAGCCTGTTGCAGGATTAGCTGGTGGAGGGCTGACAGCAGGAGCAATCTGGCTGTGGAAATGGTTGGTGCTGTTGTGCACGATTCCCACCTAGCAAAACAGAAAGCCCATATGTTCTGGAGAAAGCAGTGGTGGGTGTTTATGATGGGATGGAGGGTTGCAAATAAAAGGTGTCAATGAAAGAACAGTCTGGGCAGCACCAGGGAAAACTGAGAAGCTGTTGCTGGTAAGTGATCCATGCTGTACTGGAGAGGGGATCATCCTGCACTGAAACAGCTTTCATAGCAGCTCCACAGCTAACACATGGAAAACAGCACTGTGAAGACATCACAGAAAATGCTGAGCACGTGGGAGTTCCTCTTCAAAAGTGCAGCCTGAGAGGTGTGCTTTTCTCCTCCCCACACACCCACCTTCACCCAGTTCAACCAGCACATTGCTTTGTGCACTGTACTGTCTGAATTGACAGAGACACCTGCAGTAGTCACAGATCTCATTCATTTAATCAGGATCTGTTCCTGTGGGGGCTGCCCTGGGTGCCCCTGCTCTGCCAGGGGGTTGGACTCCAGCATCTCCAGAGCTCCCACTCTATGATTGTTTCAGGACTATGGAACAACTCAAAAGATCCTCAAGGACATTGTACCCCCTCTATCTGATCCATCCTTAGTTGCAATTAAAAAAACTCCTCTCACAGATCAAAGATTAACAGAGAAAAGAAGTGGGAATGAATGAGGCAGGGTCATGCTAGAGGTCCTCAGGAGCTGACTTGGGGTGAACCACTTCAGCTCACTGGTAAGAGGTTGTCCACAACAAGGTGACAGAGTCTGCTTGGGTTCCTAAGTTATTCAAGGTTTTGAATCAGAAAGTTAACTCTAGTTGCAGAAACATCTGTCAGAAAGCACCAGATATAACCACAGATGAAGACCAGGGTCAATAAATGCAAAGTAAAGAATATAGGAAAAAAAGAGTAGTGACTCTGCCCACTCAGTGGTGTGCTCTAAATCAGTGAGACTTCCTCGAGAGAGAGACACAGCAGTACTGGTCTAAGAAGTCAATAAATTAAAGGGAAAAACAGCAGAACAGGAGACATCACTGAGCTGTTGCCTAACTCTGAAATGTGCCTGCACCACAAATACCAGCTGCTGTTCTGGTCCTGGTCTCAGCAGGTACCCAGGAATAACTGACAAGGGTCTGGAGGCTGATGACAAGAACCAGAGGAGTCAGGCAGGGTCCTGGCCAGGAGAGATGCCAGACTAGGCTGCTGTGCTAAGAGGTGACTGAAGGGGTTACAAGGAAAAAGATCTCAACTGGCAGGGTAGGGGAATAAAATGATGAATATTTGATGTCTCTGAATCCAGGAACCAGAGGCTGTGGCATGAAATGTTGAGTGTGCAGATTGGAAACAAGCAGACCAGCACTTTTCCACTCAGTGTGTCATGAAACCAGAGCACTGCTTGGCACAGGACAGCCACAAACCCAGCAGGTTGTAGAGATCACCAGCAGTTCACAGGTTCCCCCAACCTCTCTGGGCACCCCGTGCCAGGGTCTCACACCCTCCTGGGGAAGAAATCCTTCCTCATGGCTGATCTGAATCCACCCAGCTCTAGTTTTCATCCATCCCCTCCAGTCCTGTCAGTGCCCCACAGCCTAAAGAGTCCCTCCCCAAACACAGGAGCATTTACCCAAGGGGAGCAAGAAGAGCTTCTGCAGCACATGTTTAATACTAAAGCTCTTGGAACATCCCTGCCTGCATCCGTGGGTATAGCAGAAAGTTTTCCAGAGTGGTGCCAGGCAGCATTTGAAAAAGGAGATGAAAAAGCCAAGATCTAACAGAGGATAGGAAGCTGAAGATGGCAGGAACAGATGGATGCCCATTTTAGACAGGCAGTTTGAGGCTGCAGAGATGAAGTGTTAATCCAGACATGCAAACAACCAGCCTCCCTAGGTGCTGTCCTGCATTCTAACTGGAGACAGAGCCACAGAGAGCTGTTGGGGAGAGAGGGAAACCAGGAGCAGGCAGTTTGCACTCATGCTCTGTTAAGGAAATGACCTGCTAGAACTGAACTGAAACTAATTTCCGGTTTCAGTTTCTAGGCACTAGTTTCTCCTCTCAACCAAATCAGGGTGGCAGTAGCTAAGCCAGGGACTGGCAGATCTGACAGATCTTCAGCAAAGTCAATCCCCTTGAGCTCTAATGGACCTAAATTGCCTGGTGTGACAGCAATCAGTGTCTCTGTGTTGGGTGTCACCTGTCCCAGTCAGGCTGGCTCTTTGCACCTTGCAAGGTGCCCATCCTGGGCTTGCTTTGTTGCTCTGGTTATTGATGACTCTGCCAGGAATGGAAGTTACAGCAGATCAGGCAATACAGTGGTTAGAGTAAATATTTAGAGTGCTTCCATCACTACATTTCTGTGCTCACAGCAGCTGTGACCTTCCAGAGACAGAAGAGGCCTCTCACTTCTATTTCTTCAGCCACCTTCAACTTTTCTTGCAGGTTCTGGAAGCTCAACTCTGGGTGTCTGATTTTTGCCCTGGCTTGTTGAATTCAGCTGCAGGTTCTCTGGGGCAGGGCTCATTTGTCTCTGCACAGCACCCATGGTCTCAGGCTGGGGCTCTAGGTGCCACCACACTACAAACTAGAAAGTAAGAATAATTTTTTATTTGATCAGCTGCCTTGTAATGGCTCTTTTTTTTTTCTTCTGGGCTTTAAACTTTTTTATTTGATTGCATCCTTGCCCTAATTTCCAAGATGGAAAAGAATAGATTTTCTAGAGAACAATCCCAAATGTCATATCTACAGCTGATCTGCAATTCAATATAATGGTCCCTTCCTTTTGGATTATATTTTTTTCCTTTCAGATTTGAATAATATCATTTGTGTGATGTTACTCAATCTCTCTGTTTTAATTTGAAATCCTATTTTTAATCAATTAAGGAAAAAATGACCTAATTAAGGAGTAATTTAGGCCAGCAACTTAAACATTGTTTTATTAAGTAGCTGCATTTAATTGGAAATGTGCTCAACTACTGCACTGCATTAGCAAGTCATTTGGAAGAGTCAGCCAATGGGATCCCCTGACTGCTGGTTCAGAAATGATAGTGACAGAGCTGATGTCCAAAGCAGTCTGATCAACGTGGGGGTTTATCAACAGCTTTGCAATGAGCCTGAAGGGCCAAACAACTACAGCCTCTCGTGGTGCTCAGCACAAACACACAGCAAGTGGCTGCTGGCTCTGAAACTAGCTCAAGAAGCAAGAAGACAGAGAGGGGATTCGACTTGCTCCCACCATCACCACTCAGCCCTTGGCTGCCAGAGGCCCCATCCAGAGATCCAGGCTGTCACCAGATAACTTACATCAAAGTAAAGTTTCTAAACCAACACCCCTAACTCTGTATTTTCTCTTGGCTGGTGGAGATCCCAATGTAAGATTGGCCAGAGCTTTGCCTAACAATGCCTCCCTGCCACAGAAGGATGCTTGGAAAGCAGCAGTTTTTAGGAAGCCAATTCAGCTTTGGTCCAGCCCTGCTCTGGCTGCTGGTTCTGCCAGCACAGCCCCCTTCTGCAGCTGGACTCACCTTGCTTTTCAGCAGAGCAGCAGGACACAGAGGGTCCTGGCAGCAGCAGGAGGGACACGCTCACCTGTCTGACATTGCTCTGCTGTCTGCTCCAGGTTTCCTTCTCATCTGTTAGTGCTGCTTTTAGTTACTGTCCTTGCTTCTAGCAGTTGTGCACTTAGAGTGGCAAAGCAGAAGAAACAGTTGATGCTCTGGGCATCAACAAGCTCTCGAGGGGTGGTTGGTTTCCAGCTGATCACCTAAGGTTGCTTCACTGCAGAGTAGGGATTGCTGGACAAACTTATCAGCACATCATTTATTCATGCTGGCTTAGAGTTGTCTCCTCAGGTAACAGCTCTCAGGGAAACACTTAGCAAAGCTTCCTACACCATCAGAGCCCTCTCCATGTGTTCCTGCTCTGTGACTGGGAGCAATGGCACTGTATTCCATGCAAAAAAGAACCCAGAGAATGCTCACAGGCTCAGATCACTTCTGTTCTACATTAATACTTGTAATTAAATTTAATGTCAGGCAATTCTTTATTTTCTGAATCTTTGGGGTGAAACCTGGGCTACAGAGCAGGTGAGAGGCATTGCTGGCCACTTGCTAGCTAAGTGGCTGTAACACCAAGGAAGCCCCAGGAGTCTGAACTGCTGTCCAAGGCCTTAACATGATAACACATTGGGGACAGAGATCTGTCACTCAGGCAGTTTAGTCACAGCTACTGCAGGCTGTGGCCAGTCTCAGCTGACCAAGCAAAGCATGGAAGAGCAGCCACGTAAAACTCACTGAAGTTTTGCTGTAGAGCAAGGCAGCTGCTCTGCATATCACCTCTAAAATCAAGTGTGCCTGGATAAAAGAACTCGGGGCTTTTGTAGTCAAATATTGAGTTCCCCAGGAGATGTGTGTGAGGAGAGCACGCCTCCTGCTTCTTCTTTAAGTCAATAGTAGCAATACATGATCAGATTGCCTGTTTTCCCAGATGCATTAGATGGAGTTTGACAAAGGTGAAAATGTTAGCTGCTTGCAGCCTGACACGGAGCTGGCAAAACCCTGGGCCCTTCAAAAGTCTCAGCTTTGATTTTCAATTGTGTCATACTTCAGGAGAGAGGATATGCAGTCACCTAACCTGGTGGGCTCCTCCAGTGACAGCTTCATTTCAGCCTGCAGGCAGTGTGAGCTGTGGAAGCAGCAGTGCAGAATCCAAACCATGCTGAGCTGTGTGAGCCTGGCACTAGCAACAGCAGAGAGCCAGAGCTCTGGAGATCACAGAGTCCAACCCCCTGGCACAGCAGGGGCACCCAGGGCAGCCCACACAGCAACAGATCCAGGTGGGGTTGGAAAGTCTCCAGAGCAGGAGACTCCACAGCCTCCCTGGGCAGCCTGGGCCAGGCTCTGGCACCCTCCCAGGGAAGAAGTTTCTCCTCCTCTTGAGGTGGAACCTCATGTACCTCCTCCTGTTGGCTGCAGGTGGTGAGCAGTTGTGCTGTGCATCCTTTGTCTTTCCTTGGCTTTGATTTCTCTCTCTTTTTAGTATATTCCTTTTCATTATAATTATCATTGCTATTAAAAATATTATTGCTATTATTATATTTAATTTTAATTATTAACTTGTGCTTATCTCAGCCCATGAGGTTTAGCTCATTGTTTTCAATTCTCCTGATCCCATAGGACACAGGGAGAACTGAATGAGTGGCTGTGTCCTACTTAGGTGCTGGCTGGGTTTAAAACATGACAGGGAGACTCAGACTCTAAAACCAGGATGAACAACACTGGGAGATGAGATTCCTTCCCCTTCCCAGCCCTTCTGTTTTGGGGGAGAGCTGAGAAGCATAAATGGGGGAACAAGGCACAACAGGGAAGAAAATTGTCATGCACTTCTCTTCCAGCTTCCCCCCTGGAACAGCTCTTGAGGTGGATCACAGCAGCCTCAGCCACTAAGAACACCGAGAGCTGTAGCCACCAGCTACACAGCATCAGCCTCCTTCACACTCTGGGCTAATTTACAAGGAGATTGATAAAGACTAATTGTTTGAGTAAGTAGTGTTAATGATTGATAGTGATTAAGAGCTTACCATTGGCAACATGCATTTGCTAATGAACGTCAATCTAGAAAAGTGCTGTTTTGAAGTTTGAAACTCCCCTGATTTATCAGGTGTTTAAACAGCCCTTCAGAGCAATTGCTAATTCCCTAACTGAAATCAGTATGTGATCAGACAAAGGCTGGAGTTGGAAGGGACCTTAAAGTTCATCCAGTCCCAGCCCCCTGCCATGGCAGGGACACCTCTCACTAGAGCAGGTTGCTCAGAGCCCCATCCAGCCTGGCCTGAGAAACTGCCAAGGATGGGGCTTCCCTCACCTCTCTGGGCACCCTGTGCCAGGCTCTCACACCCTCCTGGGGATGAAATTCTTCCGAATGTTTAATGAAAATCTACCCTGCTCTGTTTGAAAACCATTTCCCTATCACCACTGCCTTTTAGCAAGTCCCTCTTCAATAGACATGCATATGATGCATATGATGCATGTATATTCATTTGCAAGAAGTTGTTGTGTTCCAAATGACCCACAAACCCATGGATTAAAAAATCCAGTAGGATCCCTCTGTCAGAGCCCCAGGACCAGGACTTCTTTGCAGCAGCCAAGGTTTTTGGTGAAGGGCATGGAGGGACAGCACTGTCTCAGCAGGATGACTCCCACTGTTGGATAATCCACTTTGGAGGCATTTCATTCTGGCTTGCAGCTCTATCTGACCATCCTGTGCTAAAGCAAAGGTTTCCTAACAAAGGAGAAACCCAATCAAAATGACATTATCCCATCTGTCACGTTCTGCTACAATAGCTGCTGTACAGGAGAGTCTTCTGACACAGAATAGGAATGGGCTTCTGTGTCTGCTACATAAAAACCTCCACCAAGAGGACTGGGTACCAGTAAAGAAGGAAGTCATAGCAAACATCTGGATGCCCAAGCCAGGGCATAGCTATATAGGAAACAGATTTTTCTTTTTTTCCTTTTAAACTATGGATAATTAACCACCACGAAGTAGCAAACTGGAAAAATACAATGGTCCATGATTAATGGAATAGGAGAAGCAAGTCAATTGTCCCTTCTGCCCCTGAAATCAATGAGTTATCCAAACTCTCAGCAGGTAGAAGAGAGAGGAGTTGTATTTTATTTTTTTTTTCCTGAAAAGTAAAAGCAATCAGTGTTGACTAATCAGCACCAGACTAGACATTTAATGGAGAGTCTACAACAACCTGTAAGCACTTACAAATTGCTGTCTTGCCTGAGCATAATGATGTTTTACAGAACAAAAACTATGTACTTAGTGCAGAGTGGGAGAGTCTGCCTGGGTTTTGTTTGCTTTACAGCTGGAAGGGAAGGCTGATTTTTACACACCAGGTCTGACTTGGAAAGTTAATTTGAAACCACTTGTTTTCAACTGGTAGCCTCTAAAGTGGCATCAAAGCTGATTTTTCATTTGAGGGAGGGATGTTAACACCACACTGTTTTTTTCCTGCTTATAGCACAAGAGCTGCTTATAAACCAGACAGAACACTGACCCCATACAATTAAAAATCCCTTGTGCAAGTCTAAAAAGTCAGGAAGTACAGGAGGAGATGGAAAGAAAAGCTGCATTTGTGTGCAGATGAGCAGCTTCCCCTCCCCACCTACCTGCACACCAGTAGAGATGGGCACTGGGTCAGAAAACCCAAGCTGAAGGTGAGTGGCTGGTGCCAGAATGTGCAGGATTGAGAGGTGAAACAAAACCAACAGGAAATAAATTCAAATGAAAAAGGATTGGGTGGTGGGCAGGATTATCCTGTAAATAGGCCCTCACTTTTGCTTCCTTTTAATAGCCAGGGGGCAAGGAGAGCCATGTTTCCAGTGCTAATGGGCCTGGTTGAAGGCATTAAGACATTCTATAAAGAATAAGAGACTGAGGGATTAGGAGGGATGGGAATTCACCAAGTGTTTGTGACTTGGCATCAAAGGATGTCTGACTCCATGGGAAGTTTGAAAAGCAGAGGTAAATGGAGCTGCCATTATAGGAGGAAAAATAGCAGGAACATTTTTCTAGTGGAAAACAATGTTGTTATTATTTCAGTGTAACTCATTATACATGTATGTTAATTTCTCTCTTGAACTTTAAGATATAGAGCAGACTGAGAATTTCTATTCACTCTTTGCTTATCGTGGAAGCACAGGGAATATTAACTTTGGTAAGAGGATTAGCAGATGCTCAGGGTCTGGGTCTAGAGTGGAACTTCATGGTGTGACTGCAGCCTACATAGCCCAGACAAATAGTAAATGCTGTAGCTGTGAGTGCTAAAGAAAAGCAGAAGAGGGAAAAAAAACCCCAACCTTATTTCAGGGAAAATGGTTAAGAAAAGAGGGGCTGTTTGTTAGAAGAACAAAAGCAGTGAACAGCTTTCAGGGCTGTGTGTCCACTGGGTCCCAGTGGCAGAACATCTGATGGGGGTGCAGGTGCTGAGCCTGTCTGTCTGTAGGTGTTCACTGGGTGACTTGGTCTGAGTGCCCCTGCTCTGGCAGGGGGTTGGACTAGATGATCTTCTAGGTCCCTTCCAACCCCTGCCAGTCTGTGATTCACTCTTCTTCCCATGCTGATGGTCCCTCCCTTGGCAGCACTGGACAGCAAACTCCAAACCAGTGCTCCTTGCCACAGGAGTAGCAGTCCCAGGAAAATCAAGTTGCTGAGATTATCCATGGTCCTTCAGCTGCTTCACACTAACAGCCAGCAGATGAAAGCAGGTCACATACAGTGAGCCAGGGGGTGCTGGAGCCCAGCAGCCAATCCAGCCTGGGCTGCAGCAGGAGCAGTGTGGGCAGCAGCTGGACAGAGGGGATGGGTTTTAGAGCCAGGTATCTTGTGGAAGGCAAAGGTAAAGCTTTGTCAGGATTAGGGTGTGCTCACAGATTTTTGTAGTGTACACCAGTAGCTCCTGAAACTGTTCTAACACCTTCAGAGGTGACAGTCCCACTGTGGATGTGCTCCTTGGGTGTCCCCTTCTGAATTCATCTTCAGACTCTCTCTGAATATATCTATAAAATAAAACCACTTTAAATTTAAAAGGTCACTTCAAATTCATGATGCATTTTTCGGTGGTTAATAAAATATGAAATTCTTTCACATGATTAAATATTTGATGGGGTTTATTTTTCCCTTCAGTAAATGTTGTCAAGTTCAACCAACATTCTTGAATGAAAAACAGTAGCTTCTGTGTTTGGGGGGGGGGGGGAAACTTAACCAACCCCAGCTGTACTGTACATCTCACTGACAGTGCACCCAGCCTCAGGGTGTGTGCTGAATTATTAATTCAGCCACTGCTGGCTAAGGCACTGGCAAAGGCCTGGCCCTAGAAGTGCTTTGGCTCTTGATGTTGGGTTTTTGAGGCTCTCTGCCATCAGTGGGATGTTGCAGCCCAGCTGGCTGCTGTGCTCCTGTCACCCTGTGACCTCTCTGCCTCCTGAGCCGGGGGGATTCTGGAGCTGCACCCCTCAGAAATCTAGTGGGACACACCATGCCCTCCCCTGAGCTCTGTAAGCAGGGACACGGGCTTCTCCAGCAGTCAAAATACCCACTGCACTGGAAATCTCTCCTGAACCTGCACAGTGGAACCCACTGAAACTCTCTGTAACACAACCTCTCTTCTTTCAATCAAAGAATGCTTGCTTGGTTGGTTTTTTTTTCCCTTTTTTTTATAATCTATACATGCCTGTATAGATAAAATAATCCCAACAGCCCTTAATGAGAAAGGGAAGTGTCACTGCCTGAAGGAATTCTGCTCCCAGGAAGCTTAGTTGTGCTTCACTCTATGAAAAGTTGTGATATCCAGCAGCATGTGAAGTGCAGACAGCTCTTCCATGGCAGAAGTGCTCCTGGTGTTGGATAAAGCAAGTGGACCAGCTGCTCAGCACCCCATTAATGACATCCTAAGGAGGGTTGGGCTGGATGAGTTATTCCCTGGCTGGTTGGGTCTTTCCAAAGCAACTAATCCAGTGTTTCATTTCTTTAGCATGCACAATAGCTAAGGAGATGGTGAGTTCTGGGGGTTTAAGTGGTGGTGTCAGCTCTCTGATGTGATGAGGGAGTTGTGTGAGAGCCACTTGATTTCTTTACAGCAGCTAGCTCAGCCTAGGTACCTGACTTGTAGCCACTCAGTGTTGATAAAATTATTCTCTCCTGCATTTCTATATTAAGATACAAGCTGATCATTTTATATTTCTCTTTTCCAGTTTACTAATTAGAAGATTTCAAAGGATATGTTAGGAAAAAGAAAAATTAGGGTGTGCTGTGTGCATCACCTATCTCTTCCTGATGCCAAAGCCCACCCTGCAGATGAAGGCTGAGATCAGTGAGTTCTGGGGTGTGCTGCACCCTAAGAAATTACTGAACAGCAATGGGTTTGAGTAACAAAATGCAAGATGATCATTAGGAAGGGATGACAGGTGTCTGCACGAGGGAGTTGGTGATCCTCAGGGTAAAAGTCTTGCATCCCCTGCATGTGAATGAACCTCACTTTGGGGAGGAATCAGTAAAATCCAGCTTTGCTGCTGCTCAGCCAGGTGGTATCTCATCCAGTCCTTCCCCTGCAGAGGTAGGATCCTTTTGTGTCTTCTGGGGACTCTGATCTCCAGTTTTGCCTGTACAGAGCTGTTCTGAGTTACTGTGATGCTGCTTGGTCCTCCAGATGTCTCTGTTTCTGTCCCCCAACTTCCCCAAAAGATAAATTCCTTCTCAGGAAGCTGTGCTCAACCAAGGGAGAGTTGGAACAACTCTGGATGTTGGATTTTCTCTGCTATCAGAGAAAATTGGAGGACCAGGTCTCATAATTTGGGTGTCATCTATCTGAAAATTCCATATTTGGGTGTCATCTCTCTGAAAATTCCATCTTTAGAATTGAAGACTTTTCAAAACATCTTTGAAACTTGAGAAAGAAGAGAAAGAAGGTATGGGGGGAAAAAAACAGACTGCCTTTTCTCCTGCTTATTCAAAGTCTCTTCCAGAAACCCAAGAAAATTACTGTAAATAACAGTGGACCTAGGAAGACATCTTGCTAATATTGGGAAGCTTGAGATAGTGTTTTGAAAATGAGCATGAGGATCCAGCCTCAGCATTGAGATCTCCTGGGTTGAAATGGAATAGACCTCATCAGATAGATTGGAACAAGACAGCTTTAGAAACCCTATAAATAGTGAAAGTTTCAGTGTGATGTTGAGACAGATGAGATGAGGAGTTGTGGACAAATAAAGCCACAAGTCATGTTCCAGTTCTTGGGTTTGGGGTGGTTTCTTGGCAGTGTTTTCTCCTCTCCTGGATAACACTGCTGCAGCCTTCTGGATTCATGAGAACTGAAGCTGCATCAGTTTTAGTGCAGAATGTGACCTTCAAAGCCCAGAAGAAACATGCAGAACAAAGGCTTGACATGAAGTGATTTGGTCCTGCAAATAGCAGTGCAGTTGGCTCTTCCATTGAGGAGCCTGTGTTGCCTTTAGGATTTACTGTAATCAAGAAAGCCACTTGCTGGGTATTGATAATTTAGCTGCTGCCACTCTGGAAAAGGTAATTCACTGGATAAGTTTCCTCATGAGTGGTTCCCCAGTTGGCTACATTCCTTTATCTTTTTTTCTTTTTCTTTTTTTTTTTTTGGTAATATTTTTTCCATTTTTACATATGTTACATATGTAAATAAAAAAGGA
>JANHGL010015178.1:36567-72889 GCA_024611195.1 Ceyx melanurus | reverse complement strand
ATATGGAAGTCTGTTGTCACTTTTTCATACTGAAGGAAAAGTGTTCCATGTGACAACAGGTTGCAGACAAAGGGATGGCAGATTCCGTGTCCGCTCGGGGGTGGGCCCGGCTGGCACCGGGCCGGACGGGGGCACCGGGCCTTACAGGAGCACCGGGCCTCGTAGTAGCTCGTCCGCGGGACTCGAGCCTTGGACAGGAACGGGCGCGAACCCTTCTGTTCGAATACAGCCCGGTGCCGGATTTCGCTGTCTCACCGGTGTTACCATTGAGAAAAAAAAAAAGTAAAGGGGGCTTTTGTTATTCCTAACCCGCAACATCCGTCTCCTTATTTCCATCTCCCTGCAGGCATGTCAGAGCTGTTGCCGCTGTAGGTAACTGCAGCTGAAGTAAATTTGCATGTGATGGAGAAAACAGACTATAAACAAACAGTACAAAAACAGCCTTTAATTTGTGAATTGTAAAATGTGTTAGTTTGAAAGCTTGAATATCTGATTCTCAATTTCTTTTTAGTTTTAGAATGGGGAATAGTCAGCCTACTTCTGTGGGATTGTCTCATGAAGCTGTTGTGAATCAAATACAGGTAACGTTGTTTATGCAATTCTTACTTCAATGTTTCCAAAAGCCATAGTTGCTTAAAAACTCTTGATTTATACAAAGAAATTATGTAACTAGTTCTGCACGTTGAAGATGTTTCACAAGTAATACTGGCAGCATTGCTTATCCACAGCCATGGAACCTAATTTTCCCAAGCTGCATCCATTTCGGTTTTTTGTTTTTTCAGACCTCTCGTCCAGTTTGGCACTGCTGACAGTATTGGGGATTGAAGATTGCAGAATAACAGATAACAAGTGAATATTTAAAACATAAGGGTTTTTTTTTAACTTAATGTACTGGTACTGAAGGACAGCCTGACATTACTGGTAGCACACACTCCACCCTCCTGCTCAGCTTTGGAATCGAGTGCAGGCCCTACCCCGCTCCCTTGGTGCCAGGGGTGCCTCTGGCAGAGATGGTTAGAGCCAGCTCTCTATTTCTTAGCTCCCACTAGAAAACCACTCAATTCCTGATAGGTAGTGCTCAGTTTCATGGATTCCAGGTATTCTACTCAAGAGTAGAGCACACCTTTTACTGAGAGTCTTAAGTGGAGCAAGATAAGTCATTTTAACTTCCATGTCATTTTGCAAGCTGCTGAAGCTGTGCCACAGCACATACTGTATTTTTACACAGATTATTTTTGGGATGGGGGGAATTACAACTGCCCTTCTTGAGGTTAAGAGTCTGACTCGGTCGATATTCAGGTAGGAAGCAATTCTTACTCTGATGTGCAAGGATGGATGCATCCCTAAAGGAGGTACTAGGGCACAAGAGAATTTCTCAGAACATGTGAGCTGGATTGCTTTTGCACCCACTGTTCCAGTGATAATATTCTTGACAAGAGACCTTTGTAGAAGTCAGTGTTCTGCTCTTTTTTTTTTTTTTTAACAGAAAATGAATTCATTCCATAAGATTCTTGTGGCTCTAGGTTAGAAATAGGAAAAATTTAGAAGCTAACCCAGCTTTTCACTTCACATTAAAACCAGAATAAAGTACAGTGCTTTGGAAGATTCTTCACCAGTCGCCAGCTGTTGCTGTAGCACATCTGGGAACTCCTCGGTTATCCCTGTCAAAAATACCTCAAAGCCTTTTACAAAGAGTAATTTCCCTGCATCTGTTACCATAACAGCAGATTTCTCAGTTCTGTGTTGGTTTTTGTGGCTGTTCAGTACTTGAAGCCTGATGACTTGAACGTTCTTTTGAACATATAGGAGACCATTTCAGAAAACTGCGTGGTGATTTTCTCCAAAACAACATGCTCCTACTGCAAAATGGCAAAGAAGGTTTTTGAGGGTATGAATGTGAACTACAGAGCTGTGGAACTGGACATGAATGCAAATGGCAGTCAGTTCCAAGACATTCTGGAGCAGATGACTGGTGGGAGGACAGTAAGTGTATTTTCTGATGTGTTTCAAGCAAAGAACTTAAACTGCACACATTCCTTGTGGGTTATGACCATATCAAAGTCCTTGTTTTTTGAGCCAGGTAACATGGACTAGAAGCTCCTGAATTAAAGTCAGGGTACTGCAGAAGGTTTCTGTACCATGTCTTCCTCTTGACACCCTCTGGCTATCCCCTGAGGTGATTTTTTTCCATACTGCCACTAAGATAATTGAAGTATCAAAGTCAGATTTCATTTCTGTAGTTAATCCACTGTGTTTAACTTACCTTGTATGCTTTTCATTTTATAGTGTCACTTCAGTATTAAAATTTCCCATACGGCAACTTTATCCCAGTTTTGAGGAGCACATGAACAAATTTTCCCCTCTCTGTAGATATTATGGAAACATACAAGTGGTACTTGTGAGTGATAATCAATAACATGACTGTTGTGTGCATACTGGACTCCATGTGGGCTTGCTTAAATTTTTTATCTTTTTTTCCAAGAAGTAACTAATGCAGTTTTCTTTTTTTTTTTTTTTGATAGGTCCCAAGAGTGTTTGTCAATGGGACTTTTGTTGGAGGTGCTACAGATATTCGGAGGCTTCACGAGGAAGGCAAACTGCTTCCATTAGTTCATCAATGTCAAGCAAATCCTGCACAGCCATCTGGCTTAGCTTAGTCTGCCTTTGTACATACAGAATTCTAGACAAATCAGAAAATCAAAGATACTCTGCATCAGCTGCACTCAACAACTTCAAGCCAGGGATTTCTGAATCATAGATCATTCTCTGACACACTTTCTGGACTTGGAAAAGGACTTGATGTCCTTCCCTCAGCTTTACCACAAACAAGATTGTAATTAAAAAAATATATGTAACTCTTGCAGCTCTAAGTGCGAGACAGCGATGTCATTTTATTGCCAATAATCCTAATACTGTGCTTCAGAGAAGTACAGACTGTACAAGAAGAATCCTGTATTTTTTTCTTTATATTAGTTTCTTTCTAGCGTTTCCAACACTTACAATGAAATTTTAATTTTGTCATGTCAGTTTAATGGTTGATTTAAATTTAATTCTTCACTGAATGTCAAACTGTACTCATGAAGGCAGCAGGCAGCAAAACAAGTTTGTAGTGACGCTGCTGTACACTTATCTGCTTCTTGCATTTCACCACCTAATCACCTAGTTACAAACTTGTACGTCTCTTGCTACAGAAAAGGGAGTGATTCCTGCATTTTTAGAGGGGTAGGTTTCTGCTTTCAGCTTCCATCTGCACTATGAAGTATCAGTTTATACAGGAGGATCCCAGGGGAGTGAAACAGCTCACTGTTACTAAATGGTGCAGCTACAGTGTTCAACATTATGATGAAACTTAAGGCCAAGTAAAATGGGTCTAATATGCATAGAGTTTATTTAATACTCAAATTCTACAGTCAGAATGCAGTTTACTAGTGATTTTAACTTGCAGTTAAATGTCTAAAGTTCAATAGTTTCAGTACAATGTACATTCAAAGCCAGACCAGGCAATGCCAAAGTTATTTCAAGAAAGTTCACATCCAAGTAGAAAATGGTATCCCATTCTTTAGTAAAAGGGACCATTACACTACTAAAGGTGCACAGCTTAGACTAAAAATGTTAAGTCAATGAATTTTTTACTCACTTCTTACGAATCAAACTCCTGTTATTTCCATTGCTTTTAGCACTGCATGTGCATAAACTACTTTTTTTCCCCCTCTCAAGGGAAAAAAGCATCACATTTATCTTCAACTCCAGGTAACTAGGACTGTAAGAGTAAAATCTGAGAGCTTTTTGTGATGCAGGTTTGAAATAATTTGAAACTGCATCATCATAGAGTTTTTAGTGTACTGTGCATCTTTACAGTGTAATGAGCTGATTACACACTGACCTCACTTTATTTTTAGTGTGTTTTACTGTATTTTGCTAGTTTCATCGCTGCCTCAAAGGGACACACTCACAGAGGTAAACACAGAAATGTGCCTCTCTCCCTAAGTTTACACTTAATAAAGTAATTCATTTTGCACATACAGTGGTAACAAAGTCTTCTTTTTCTCCCTCTAGAATTCTTAGGCCTATTATGTTTTCAAAATTATTAATGATAATTTTGCACCTGAAAGCTCAAAGTCCATCATTTAAAAATAATAGCATGGAATTTCTTCAAGACCTTTTAATTTCGGTCCTTATTTTTTTTTAAGTGCCAAAACAGTTGTCTAAAATAACCCTTTTAGGTTTCAGAAATGCCAGGGCATTGTCATTTAAGGCAATATGCTATTCCAAGTGGAGGAAGCATGCTGTATGCCTGCAGACCCAAGTGAGTGCCCATTTACTAAAAAAAGATACATCTAAAGGCACTCAAAGGGTTAATTATGTTTCTTTTTAGCCATATTAAGGCTCCCCATCCGAATAGTTTCTCATTAATTTTGTGTAATTGCCAGAGGAAGGAGCAGCAGGACAGTGCCTTCACCGCTGGGTGGCACCATGCCATGTTGTGTTTCAGCTATTTCAAGGGAGGCAGGTGGAGTGCGGGTCTAGGCGAGGAAAAATAAAAAAAAAAAAGGTCGTTACATATTTCAGTATTTTTTCTTAGCGTTGTCTCCAGGAAAAAGCTGTTGATCTTAAAGTAATGCTTGCCCTGGGATCTCTGTTTTAAAAATTACCCACTAAAAGATTCTGCACTTCACACTTGAGACACACCAGCTCATCCACCTTAAGTTCCATGGTCCTAAGAAGCATGAGAAGCTGGAGACAAACATAGTTATTTAGCTTGATAAGCAAATAGAGCTGTGAATGTGCCCATCTGATGCTTCTTTATGAAGAATTATTTGTAAAGAGCAGAACTGCACTTTTATAGAATGTAATAGGCTTTTTATTTGTAACTTGTGCTTAACTCTAAGAAGCTGGTAATGTTAGGAAAACAGCTATTATTTGTTAGAGAAGCATTTGTAAAAGTTTTCAACACACTACATATATATGCAAATATATATATTTAAACAAATTCAGAATGGAGAAATAGCTAAAAAAACACACTACACAGTATTAAAATTATAAATCCAAATGTAAGCACACATGAAGACCAGCCTTTCTGCTGAAATTAGCTCTGATTTTAGCTCTCAGAGCAGCACACACATAATAGACTGTCCTGGTGTTTTATCTCCCCTAACTCCCACTCAGCAATGCTGTAGGCTGCACTGCATCACAGAGGTGAAACCTGTACTGTGCCAGCAATGAAGTCATGAAACCAGAGCTTGCTTACAGCGTGTGACCACTGTGAACCACTGCAATAAGCCTATGAACTGATGACATCTTAACAGATAAAAAAATAAAAGCACAAGCAAGACAAATGATTCTTTGCTTAGGTTACTTCTACACCCTATTCTTTAAGATCCTCTCTAATCAATACTGCTCATTTGAATTTAAATGTTTCCCTAGTTCTGCAGAATGGATGAGAGCTGGCATGTGAAGAGTTTCAAGTATACCCTTGAGGTGACACAGACATGAAAAAGGAGAAAAAAGCCAACATTAACAGAGAAAAGGAAGGACCTAATACTAATACTTCCAGTATGGTGGCAATGAAATACGTATGGCGTTGAACAGCACAGCAGTTTCCAACGGAGAAAAACATTTTCCTAGTGGTTTTATAGACAAAGCCATTATTAAAATACATTTCCACAACTGCTGGTGTCTTTAAGCAAGAATACATTCTTCCTTGGATAGCCTTTTAAAAGTCATACCCATGTATAAGCAAATAAATGACAACAATGAAAAACAACCCAACCCTCCCCTTAACAATTCCTGTTTAACACAGAGGACAGTGGTTTCAAGCAGCAAGGTAATTTGGGGGCAGTCAGTGTCTCTTACACAGGGCGCACTTACACTGGCCCTGCTGGCTTCAGACCTACAGCTATTCCAGAAACCTCTTTTCTGAACACATAGGGATATAGGTAGTCACCTCTTATTTTGCATGTGACCTAATTCTACAAAGCATCCCAGACTTCTCATCTTCCTTGGTACAGGTCTAAAATTTCTGAACCAAAATTATGTTTCTTGTCACAATTGTTGCCTTTATTCCAGTTACCACACAATGCTGATGTGTGCATGGCACGTGACTTCGGTGCTCTCCACGTCTTGATTGCATCCCTCCCATGAAGAAACCCAACCTTTGATGTTCATTAATTACAGCCCTTCATTACAGAAGCATGTTTTACCTCTGTTATGCTTCCAACCATTACATCATTCTCCTCTTTCCTAAAGCTAAAGTGCCTGAACATTATACTTTAGACATAATAGTCTAATACTGAAGAACTGTTAAGGGGGGGGTCACAGTGAAATGGCAGTTCAAACTGAAAGCATATTAATTCTGTATACCAGGATAGATACAGCTATCTTACCTATAGATACTGGGAAACCTGCATTCACCCAGTCTGCAGTTGCACTCTGCATTTAGACTTTGTTTTATAATGAATGTTTTCAATAAAATAAACCATCTTTAAACTTGTCTCTGTCCAATTTTTACTGGTAAAATGCAGTGCACTGTGACAGCCCCATTTTTGTTTTGTTAGTCAAAGTGTTCCTCGAATGCAAACAGCAAGTAACTTGAAAGAATCAGGGTCTCCTGTCTGGTGAGGTTATTCATTGTGTACTGAATCCATGCTCAATCTTAACAACTTTGTTGTAGCTCACTTTTTCTTTTTTTTTTTCTTTTTTTTTTTTTTTTTTTAACATTACAGTAATTATTGCCTCTTTATATGTCCAGATATAATTTTGGAAATCATCAGTTTAATAACTAAAGAGTAACACCAGGTATGGTGTTTTTATTTTTATGGTATGGTAAATGAGTCCCACCATCCCCTAAATTCAGTATATGGACAAATAAAAAGAATCCAGTCTATGGAAAAGGAATATGCAGCATAATTCTTCTATGCCCCTTACCGGTAGACAGTAACAAAACCAGACAGAAAACTGTTAGAAACAAAGGTCAACACACTATAAAGTTTCAGCTGTCAGCATTTACTTCAGTTTCCTCTTCCTGTGAAAATCTTAAGAGGAGGAGCAGATGACAATGTGATCTTACTGGTGCTAGTTTTACATCAGGTAACCAAAGCACTCAGAATGTTCTATTTCTAGCAAGATGTTTTAGTACAGAGCACAGTAAATATTGAGGAGCAACCATCTACTCCAGCATGGATGGCTATCTTTAACATGGTGCATAGCTATTCACTGTCAACAGATACAGGGAGATACATTTTCTATAATTCTACTGAAAAGTTCATCTTCACTTACACTCTAGTTTCAGGAATTGCATTTTAAACTGGACTGCTTTCAAAGATGCACCACTACTGTAATTGTTCATTCAACCTGCTAGTAATGAGACAAATCTTTTACTTGCAGTAAATTTATGCAATTAACTGCACAGTTACTTGAAACGCCTGTTTTTCATTTTATGTTTAGTCAAAACTATTTCCTATTATTTCACAAATACTACTTCAAAGGAGGAAAAAATACTTGTAAAATATACTTATCAGTTATTTTCAACATCTCTAGCTTAGAAGGAAACGTCTAACCAGATGTTTGACTAATGTGCAATTTAGAACACATTACTACCAAAACCAACCCCAAAACATCGGTTCATTTACTCAAAATAATTATTAACATGTATTGAGAAAATGAGTTTACACCCCGTATTCGTGGTGTTTATTTAGAAAGACTACAAGCTTAAAAATGTTTTAAGAAATAGGTGTTTGTAGGAACACTTGTTTTTTCTGGAGTCACCTGATGTGCTGGCAGCAGCTCTGCAGTCTTGACCCTTCTACCAGAGCTGTACTGTAAGGTACATCTTAAGCTGTACTACTTACTCCAGTGCTGTGTGCACTGAAAGGTAACCTTCCTAACACCAGTTCTTTAAGCCATGGCTTTAACGTCAGAAAAAGCTTCCCTCAGCTTGGTTTTGTTCATTATGGTGTGAGCATCCAGCAAAATACTTCAGTAACATGTAACCTCACATTTTAGCACCAAAAGAGATACCCATTCTATAGGATGAGCTTTGAATTATCATCAATATGTATGAGGCATAATGAAAACTATCAAAAAAGTATAACATGAACTTGAATTTTACTTTTAAAAGCTTGAAGTTGAGACAGAAAAATATGGTCTTACATGTCCCACAACCTTAAATGGGGTCATTTTTAGAAATCCTATTTATGTCAAACTGTTTAAAACAGCTAGAATTAGCATCAAAGAGGCTGACATGCATTTGTCTAAGGGGAAGTTGTAAAGCATCACTAAAACTAAACAACCCTCCCCCCCCCCCAAAAAAGCCAAACCACAGAAAACCCCAACCAAACTAAAAAACACCAATCCTACCAAAAAACACCTCTCCCATCTTCTAAGACTGTGATTTAATCAAGAGATCTTTTAACTTCCTCCCTATAGACATGTATTTGTAAAAAACACACACAGAGAATTAAATATATATATACACACAGGAATTGTTATCAATTCACATCCCAAAGTGATATTCACTAGCTTTCTCCTTGTTTACCCACACTCGTCCTAGTAGATTAAAAAAAAAAAACCAAAATTAAAACAACAATCCAGTTTCAAGCACTTCCTAAAAAATATTTTGAGAATATGAAGGAGGAAACTGTACATTTCATAAAGTTGTTAAGTATTGGTCCCTATAAACTGGAGGTAGTTTTGAAAAATGTTAGCTTGAATTAATTTACAAAATCAGAAGTAGTGTTAATCTACAAAAAGATTTCTGAAAATTAAATACTCTCCTGTTTGGAAGATTGTTTCTGTATCGTCGAAGAAGATTCTTCTAAAGAAAATGCAGCTTTTTGTTTCTGGTTGTTGCCCTCCAGCTTCAAGAGCAGGACAAGATACATGTAGCTGCTGATCTTCCTCACTGAAAATGTGTGGACACTTCCTGAAGCTGTAACATGGACTGGATGTGGCTTCCAAACCATTTACAATATGATTTTCTACTAAAAACAGTTTTTAGACCTTATAGTCAAGTATATTAATTCTAAAATAGCACTTTTGAAACAGCATTGTATAGAAACTGATCAATTTATCTAGTGAGAATTACACTTTACTTCCGAAAACTCACATGATAATACAGATAGAAAAAGATTAGCATGAGCTTTTCCACTTTGTTATATCATGTGAAATTTCACAGGGAAACTTTTATACTGCATCACAGTCACATGGTCTCATAGAAGCCAGAAAATACTTATTTTGTAGATGTAAGTGTAACAATGCATAATGTTGAACTGTAGTCATTTGTTTAAAATACAAAGGTTAAAAAAAGCCCAAAGAAAAATCCCTCTCATAGTTGCTGTTAAACCGACATGATTAAAAATGCTAAACCCAATTCTTTTTCCTGCCACATCCTAAGACTAATTCATCAATTTACTCTTGCAAACAAGCATTCCACAGCAAGATGTGGGGTGTGGGGGGGGAATTAAAAATCTCTCAGTATTTATAATCTATTATAAATGAAATTAAATTACATACTGTGTAACCCTGTAGCTGCTTTTAGCAAACTTCCCACTTATTTTAAAATGTGTGCAACAGGAAAAAAGAGAAAAAGAGATGTTTCATCTGCCTTTCTTGTTCTCCCTTCACAAAAAGGAAACGTTCTGATATGTATAGTGTGCCATATTCTAATAAAGGTGTATTTCTCTGTGAGTTCCCAGGGTGAAGTCTGTTGTCAGCAATTGACCCTCTGGGAAGAACAGATGCCTAGAAATTAAATCAAATCCAAAGCGAAGTTCCGAATAACATCCAAAGCTCCTGTGTCAAAGCCACATATATCCAACATGCCTCTGTCATCTGGGTCTGCAATGGTAAAACCATTTGAGGTCATTCCACAAACAATCAGTTTAGCAGGAATGCCCATTTTCTAGAGAGGGGGAAAAAAACAGTAAATCGATCAGAAGACACATCACACATGCAGCAACTTAAACATGTCAGAGGGTTCAATCTTGCTACCCTGCTTGCACAAACTGCTGTTTGAACAGGTGCACTGATCACCGTTCGATATGCCATGACCAGGACTGCAGCCTGCCCACTAACACTGTATGTAACCTACAGTACATGTATTCAAATTAATGGAAATAATTACAGTGAGCTATGTTAGCACAATTTTCCTGCAACACCAAGATTCAGATGCTATTTCAAATGAAAACACTCTGTTTGCTATTCTCCAGCTCATTGTGAGAGAAAACTTTCAGTAATAATTATCAAGCTTAATACGATTAAAAGAGCATGTATTTGTCTAAGGCAAGGGTTTCTAAATGTTGGTTGAACAGACACAACAGCTGTGGCCTGGACAATTCTGCTAAATTAACAGAATTTGAATGTCAGTAACCTGTAAGGTAAAGCAAAGAAATTGTTCTGAAGACCAGAGTATAAGAACTCTTTGTTTTAAGAACAAATTATTAAATGGGAGCTAATCTCTAAGAAAACTAGAAAAAAAAGAAAAAAAGTTGGACTGTTGAAAATTTTTTGTATTAACTTCAACTGTGTGGACATGAAGATTCATGTCCAGACATACATGCTTGCCCAAAAGTATTTCTGTAGTTTAAAAAATAGTCCCTTTAAAGCATTTTTTTGATTGTGCCTAACTGTAGAATACATGGTTTAAACAATATATAATTCTTTTCTGAAAATAGCCACAATTAGTTCAGTCTCTAAAACATTTTTAGAACTGGTATTTATTTTGTACTGTATTGATGAATGATAAACAGTCAAAAGCCTATTTACCTCTCTGTACTCTCTAAGAGCTGATGCAGGAGGAGTATTTCCAGCAAAGGTCTCATTATCAGTAAATACAATGAAGATATCAGCAGCTGTCTGAGTTTTTTGAGCCCATATCATTGGAAGGGAACAATCAGTGGTACCCATTGGAATCTTAAAAGAAAAAACATGGAACGCATTAATAATGAATACGCATTAATACTGAAATCACCAAACCATGGAAAAATTATCTTATATAAGTTAATGTTTTATCACACAAAAAGGCTTCTTTACTGTTTAACAGTTCACTTATTTACCACATTTCAGTTTTCTCCAGGTTTTATTTTTTTATTCTTTTCAAACATAGTGACCTAACACTGCCATTCCCAACTGCAATGTTTAATATCTGGCAGTTGAAATAATGACATTTGCAGGGCTTTCTCTAAAAAGGGAGACAACAAAAATCCAGTGTTCTACTTACTATACAGATACAGACTAAACAGAGTACTTGAAGTGATTAGAAATTAATTGCAATCTAAGTGCTGAGACTTCTAAACTCTGACAGTAGCAACAACTATTCCTAAAATTATTTATTTTATTTTTTTTACATACTTCATACATTTTCACTAATACTTGAGGTAACGTCATATCAGCTGTCACTGGGCAAGGGACCATTTCATGTGAAAAGGCAACAATATGGGAATCTTTCTCAGTTCGTGCTACAACCTAAGAAAGAGGAAGACAAAAGTAATTTAGTTGTATCATGCAGAATTTTTAATATCAGAATCAAGGCATTCCCTGCCAAACACACAACGTGACACAGCCGCTTGTACTTAGGCCTCTAGAACTCCTCCCTCGTGCTAACACTTTACACTACATCTGACATAAAACACTACACGATTTTAAACACCAACAGAAGTTCAGTCCCCTCTAACAGGAACACAGAAAAAGCTTTAGAATATCAAGCTGAGGGGAAGCAATTGTGATACAGAAGCCAGACTGATGGCAAAACAAGAGAACTACGCTGAAACGATTTAATTCAAGCAGCCTTGACCACTCTGAGTTATCCCAGGAATCACCTTTTTCAATTTGACCCTTCTGAATTTGGTTGTCAGTGTCTTTAAGCATCTGGGTCTGCCAGTGAGGGACAAGGCCACACCTGAACTGCAAAAATACTGTATGTAAGTTTCCTTCTGATTTCTAACCAACTTTAGAGGACCTTCGTATCGAGAGCCCAGCTCGAGCTGCAAAGAGTCACAAACGAAAGAAGCCGAATGCCTCACCATACACATTACTGCTGCAACTGTGCTAGCATTGAGCACGCTGCCCAAAACCTTCTGAGTCATTGATGCACTGACATCAACTGCGAGTAAGAAGCGTTTTCCTGTTGGTTCAATGGCCTAAATGGAAAAAAACAACAAAAAAGTAAATATAGGACACATATATTCATTTCTCTTCCTTATTCTGCTTTCAACCCTAGAACTGGTGGGTTTTTTTTCATTCATTATAAGGTAATATTAGGACAACAATGTTGCCAAAAGTTCCGTATATCAGTGAAGTTTCTTTGTTTAATAAAATCCCAATTCCTAAGATTTTTGTTATAAAGTTCCAAAATTCTTATCCACTTAACAAACTTTTCTTCATCATTTTAGAAGCTTTCAGAAAAAAAAACCCTCCTAAAAAGCTTCACAAATCTTAAGAACTGTATTACCTGGAAAGTTTTGTAAAATGAAGCATCTAAAGCTTCTAAAATATCGTCGTCAGCACGCCACCAAAGCTTCCCTCTGCTTCCATGTCCAGCTTTATAGGTTTCTAATGCAACCAAAATATGGAATGGATGTATTCTACCCTGCAGGAAAAAGAAATCAAAGGTTAAAAATAAAATAGTAATAAATTTCAACTATAAATTAAGATCCTACTGCAAAAATCTGGTTTAGTCTATTTTTACTTTACATTTCTTAAATTCAAAGTGTTCATGCAGCCTTTGCACAGCTGTTGTACGAACTGATATTTGTCAGTTACTGGTAATGGACCTCATTCCCTTTCCAGAATCCTCCAATGAATTCCAAATGGTATCTTATGCCATCACCACAATTTTGATGAAATGTCACAGTTCTATTTATGATCATCTAGTGCTAGTTTCTTTAACAGGCTTAAAGTAGGAGAAAGTCCCTGTCCTTCTGAGTGGGAAGGAGTTAAGAAAGACCAAACTTAAGACCAGTTTTGTGTCAGATACAGTAAAACTAGACAGAGAAACTATTTTCTGAATACAGTACTCATTTTCCTCTTACTACAGGAAGACAATCCAAATGTTAGGGGGTTTTTTTCTTTCTACAATAAACCAAATCAGTGGCCATTGCATGCTAAGTTTTCTACATCACTTCTTTGCTTTACTGATTTATCAACATTCTGTTATCTTTTTCCTCAAGGAGAATTTCACTCAGTAACCACCACTAGCAGCAAACCTTAGCAAATCTGAACGCCTGTCCACTGTCCGGTTTCCATCTAGGTCTTGTGCCAACCCTTCTCCAGTGCCTCAGTAACTATGCATGATGGAAGAGGAAACCAGAGAGAGGGAAGAGCAGTGGGGTGCAAAAAAAAAAAAAAAAGACCTCCTGTTGTTCCAAATTCAATAACAGTCTTCAAGAAGTGAAGTGTCCTGATTTTGCTCTCCTTGACTCCCAAATCTATTGGAGAAGACAAGTGGCTTTTTCTATCTCTCAATAAACTCCTAAAAATTGTGTTCTGCTCTTACTCCTTTGGCGGATAGTAAAGCAATGTCAAAGGGGAAAGACTCCTTGGTCCAACTTAAGTTTTCCTCTCTGCTGCTGTGCCAATTCTTCATTCACTTCCTCGATTCCACACAAGTGACTTCCACTCACTTTCTAAGCTTGTATTGCTGATTTTAAATTACAAGGCTCGGAAGCAATGGATGAACCTAGTCAGCAAAGCTTGCCACATACCTAATTTAAGACAATATTCTACATGACACTGTACTTAATTTGTAGAAAAATTTCAGAAATCGCAGGGGCGAGGAGTTTGGGAATCAAATGAGAAATAATAAATACAAGTTTTAAAATGAAAGTGCAGATATAACTACACATTTCATCCGAAAAACATCCCTTTTGCTTTGTGTAGAGATTGACTGAAGAAATACAGTTTAGGAAGAGATTAAAACCCACAAATGTTGGCACTGACTGTGAAGAAGTTCTTACCTTTTTTAGCAGTTTCTCATTTCTCAGTCTTTCACATACTATTGCCACTTCTGAACCTCGTGGTTCAAGCACTGAATTTGCTGTCAGCTTTCCTAAATTTCTCAACAGTACAGAAATGGACATGTCCTTCAGCAATGCCTTCCAAACCTACCATTAAAGAAAGAGAAGGGAAAAAAGATGAGATTCACAAACTACAAGAACTGACATCTGTATATTAAATAAGTGTTCGGGGTTTTTTTAATGTATACATTATATGAAGATTTTCATTATTTTAAATCAGCTACTTGGGTAAATAACTTGAAAAACAGCATGAAAAAATATGGAAAAAAAAAATCCATATTTTTTATGGAAATCTAGATTTAAGACCCTGAAAAGCTTTACTCTACAGAGGATACAAAGCTAAGGAAGTTTACCTACCTCTTTAGATTTCAGATGGTTTGTCAGGAGGTGCTCTTTAGCCAGACCATACTCCTCTATTAAATGAATAACTTCCAAATCATCTTTTGTGCGTTTTACTTTTTCCACAGCCTCCAGATACTTTAAGAGTTTTTCAGTCTCAGCAGAAACTGCTTTGTCTTTATAAGCCTCTTGGACATCTTTCCACCCTTTGGTAATATATTTAGTGACTATAGCAATTCCTATGGAGAAGAAAAATATTTTTCAAGTAGGATTACCCTCTCTATACTGGCATTTAATCATTCTAGCAAGCAAATGAGTTTGCACGCTTCATTCTCAGACCTGCCAACCAGCTAAAAAAAGGTCAGCCAGAGAAAACTTTGAGTAGTAGTTTTAATTAATGTATTATTCTCCTTAGCTTAAAATAGCTGAAGTCAACAGATCTTCCCAAATAATGAAGTGTTACTTTGTAATTTGTAAGCAAATAGGAACATATTAAATTTGTTTCATCTTCTCTTCACAGAAGGAAAAAAAAGAACAAATTAAGTCTGTTTACCTTGACGATAATCAGGTCAATTTATACGACAACTGCTGGTTTCAAGGTGCAATTTACAGATACCATCACTATGAAATGACCAGTCTATAATGGTACTCGGGTTTCCAAAATAATTCCACAGAAAAAAAAAATATTTTAAACACAGCATTTCCAGGTAAATAAAAATGTATTACCTTCACTGGCAGGTTTTAGGTGGGACAACCTCAGAAGATCTTTATGAGACCAACCACTTCTTTGTTTATATTTTGTAACTGCTAAAGCAACAGCCATGCCATTCTTTCCATTGTACCAATCTGCAACAGCTTTCCTCAGTGCACGGCCCCACATGCCACATTTCATGCCCTCCTTCAGATCTTTTTTAAATTGGATGAAAGTAAAGAGATGGGTTGGTATGCAACACACCTCAGGAACAGCTTTAAATGCCGCTTGTTTTGTTCTGGCGTCAGAACACTGGGAGCAAACTGCAAGAGCAAAAAGCAGAGGCTCCTGTTTCGCTGCTCTGCCTTCTTGACTAAACGTCTTTATTTCTTGAACAACTTCACAACCTCTACCTTCTTCAATCAGTCTCACTAAAGCTTCTGCATTTTCAAGGCCCAGCTTCTGCTCCTTGATGGAGTAAGTGCCCCCTTCTGAGCCGAAGCACAAGAACCGCTGCAGCCGGTTCACGTCGGTGACGTGCCACACGTAGCCGCTGTCACAGCTGGGCACCTGCTTCTCATTCTGGAGTTGCACTTGGCTTCCTTGGTGCTCCATTGCTTACGCTTCCGAGAGGTCTGTTGAAAAAAGAATAAAGTTTGTTAAGAACCATTGTGAAAACAGGATGACTCTACTTCTGTATCACTTCTCAGCGAAGTAACTGTATCTTAGCTATACACTTGTCATTTTTCCTTCAGACGTGTGGTAAGAGTACACTCCAAGTGTGCACTAACACATACCAGTTAGGGGATGAGTTACAATGGTGACAAATTTATTGCCTTAAAACCAAGTTAGAAAATACTTTCCCCAGTAAGTGGAACATAGAAAACATAGCTGGTGTTATGCCCTTTTGCCACCAATATATTGCATCACTTCCTTAGGTTGATTTTTGGATTGAATACTAAATTGTTCAAAACTCAGACATTTCCCTACTTCATTTTGCTGAGGAATACTGAAGAAGTTAAGAAACACGATGCTAAATTTAAAATACTGAAAATTAAAGTCTTGAATTTTACTAAATAATATTGAATAATACTAAATTAAAATACTGAAAATTGTTTTGTCAGAGGACTTTGAGGAGTTTAAATACAGTGGGTTTCTGCGAGGCTTAGACAACAGCTTTTTAAGAACTGACAGTAGCTAAAGAAAAAAAAAATCTTTAGCAAAGGAGGCTTAATCAGTCTGCTGTTTCAAGTGATATCCAAGAAAACACACAGACAAAACAACAAATTCTGTAAGCTAAAAACCACCAATTATCTTGAAGTAAAAATAAGAATGAGAAGCATAAAGGATCATGCATAAATAACAAGATCTCATATATGTATTAAATCTTGAAAATAACTCCTTACTGCATATTTCACACCTCCATAATAATAATTACTAATACATTAAAATGAGACAAGTGGGAACTCTTTTCAGTCACCGATGGATTACAAAGACAAACTGAACTGGAAGGACTGTGCTTCAGTTAAACACGAACGGCGACGATCTCACTTGGCTAATTATAATAAGAAACACCAGCACTATTGCGAATATTTTAGAGGGTTTTTCCCACCTTTTTCTAACTGCACAGGTTCCATCTGGTATGCCCATTTTATTTCTCACGTGGAGAGACTCACTTGTCCTTGCACACTTAGCTTTATAGTCACTAACACAAATGAACTACTATTGTCATCACCACCCTGAGAATGGGAACAAAACCTAAATGAAATAATTCCAACGCTGCTAAAATTACTAAAAATATATATTTATCTGGTTTGAAATCTAGATTTATTTATAAAATATTTTAACACAAGATCAGTATTTTCATCAAAGGTATCATCTGGGACAGCAAACAGTTCGCTACACTGCCACGTGTAAGTGTGCAACTCGATGTTAATTGGAGTCTATTAGAGTTTGACCATCCAAGAAATAAAATATCCTGATGCCCTCCTCCATTACACCATAAAACAAACCTAACTTACACACATCAACAACGGATAACTCTTGTGCTTACTTCTGTATGCATCGAGAAGCATGGGCCAGCACCTACAATCAGATTCTAAAAGATGGCAGCATTCATAATGTTCTCACACGAATCCAGATGCAGTTTAACAGACAGTTGGAAATGTACACTTCTAGTTATTCTGAAGCTTGCTCTTTAATTTGCCTTCTTAGGAATATACTCTGAGCTATAAAAACAGATGCTGTTACGATTTCCATCTTTTGTAAAGCTACATTTTTACTCATTTTTTTTCTCACAATGGAATGAAACACCTGCAGTCCCCATCCCGTTAAAAATGTCTACAAGTCTTCTTAAAACTTTAATAAAGGTTTTAATACCTTCTGATAAGTAATCTATGATACAAAACAGACTTATCTCAGACAGCTTATTGCTGCCTCAAGGAATTAAAAAGAGCTTCAAACCAACATAATCTTTTAGATCCTACTACAAATTGTAAATTATTTCAAATACATTTATATTTTTTAAATTACCTCTGAAATCTGCAATAGCTGGTGCAAACCAGTAATTTCACTGCTGAACAGCCACACTAAAAGTATCACATTTAAACTTTACCTGAATCTACTGGAAAAGAACTTACTCAGTGTTGAATTATTTGAATCACGTTGGCCATTCTAACTCCCATTTTATATTTCCGCCTCTCAAGTTTCCAAAGCTGTCTCCTCCCTCTAAACAGTCTCCCTCCTCTGCTCAGACCTCAGGCTTGTTTTCCTCTTTAAAGCCTGTACAACACAGACAACTTTCACCTTTGCAGATGGATAAATGCAAATACAAATTTAACATACGCTGCACCGTAACCCCATCTGCTAAACTTCAGCAGAAAACGTGAATTTCAAACGCTCCGGGAGATTTATCAATTATATTCTGGCTCCACAAGCATTTCTAGTTTCTGAGCTATCTGAATGCAAACAGCAATGGGAAAATCCTTGAAAGTCATAGACTAGATATGTGGTAACAAAGAATGATGAACTAAAATTCACACTTGCTCACCCTTATTAATGAAAGAGAAAAAAACAAACAAGGGAAATGGTTTTATATTCCAATACCATATAGATTAATCTATAAGTAAAAAATGGCTTTGACTGGGCTTAAACAGCCTATAGAGCACACACATCTGATTGGTAAGGCAGTGTCTTGATGTCACTCTACCACAACATGATTGAGTTTTGTAAGTTAACCTCTGTTATATGCCATGACTTTTACAAATCACATCTTGTTTTCCTAAGAAATAAAATGTCTCACAGTACAAGTTTCAGATACCTATAAAAAAAAATACAACAAGCACAAACCTTTAGTGGAACTATAGGTTCTAATTTAAGAACTTAAATTTGACTATTATGTTAACAATGACAAATCAAACTTTGTACTGAAAAACGTATTAAATTAAATTGTGCTCAATTCAGATATTTTATTAAAAAAAAAAAAGCAATAACATTTTAAAGAAATCACTTCAAATCATCTTCAAATGGTTCAAAATGCTACACTCTTTGTTCTGTAAGAAACTGCATTCTTCCAGTCTGCTCTCAACATTTTATATATGCATTTACCTAACGATTCTACAGAATATCTTCTAGACATATAACCATCACACTGAGGTATGACTGCAAAAAGCACACCCACACTACAGCACAGCTCTGAGAACTGAAATCCTCATCCTTCAGAAAAATAAACATCTCTATGTAAACAGGAATGCTAAGGGATCATTTTCTCCATCACAAATAGCATCATCACCAGCATGATGACGGTACAGCAGACAGAGTATGTGAACCGTGTATGCGCTCAAAAAATTCTGCTACGGAATTTGCTCAAAGTCTGTGTGCTTGTTGGCTGGAGTGAAAAGGTATCTTAGCTGACATAACGAAATCACGAGGAAACCGCTCCTTAAGTTGATAACGGAAAACCTGTGAGTTTAGCAGGCAGCTGCTATAAAGATGATAAATGCCAGTGACCCCAAACGACTCGCCCTTTAATCCCCTCACGGGGTTTCCAACGCCCAAGTGCCAAGCGGAAGGGGGCCATTTATAGAGGCGTCCTCTCCGCATTCCTCCAACCTCCCCGTCAACCCCGCCGGCGCTGACAGCGGGCGGGATCCCACACCGGCGACGTGGGCTACACGCCTGGAGTCAGCCCCATCTCCCCGCCCGCAGCTTCCCCCGGGCGGCGCCACTTGCCTGAGGGGCCGCGGCCTGGGAGGGGCCGCGGGGCAGGGCCTGTGCGGGCCAGCGCGGACTCCGGCGCCGAGCGGTGGTGCTGCCACGGAGAGCTGAGGCGGCTGCCGGGCGACGGCGAGGGCAGGCGGGACGGCGGGAGGCGGCGGAGCCGACTCTAAACTCGGGGGGCAGGCAGGGCGGGTCCTGCTCCGGCCACCCGAGGCTCCGCGTCTCCCGCAGCCCAGCCCCGCCCCGCCCGCGCCCTGACAGCATCCCCGGGACCCGGATGGGGCCGCGCCCACCGCCTCCCGCGACCGCGCCCTAGTGCCCGGATGTTGCTGCGCCACTGAGCCGGACCCGCCTCCTGCCGCGGAGCTTGGGGGGGTTCCGCCTCCCCCTCGCCCCTCCGCTGACACAGGACGGGAGTCGTGGGCCGGGGTCTCGGTCCCGCAGCGGCCGGGACTGTGTCACCGCAGCAGCTGGCGGCTGCCCCGGAATCAGTCCCCGCCGCCGCTTCCTGTTCCCGCCCCGCCTCACCATAGAGATGACAGGCGCGGCGTGGTTCGCGGGGGCTGCCGGGAAGGGAGCGGCGTGCCTTGGCCTCACAGCTAAACCGGCCGGCGGCAGCGCCGAGCCTGAGGAAGCGAACGGGCAGCCGCCATGGCGGGAGGGAGCAGCGCTGGCGAGTGGTGCCTGATGGAGAGCGACCCGGGTGTCTTCACGGAGCTCATCAAGGGCTTTGGTGAGGGAGAAGCGTTGTCCTGGCACGGGGGTTATGCCGCTGGGCAGGCGGTAGGGACGGGGGAGGCCTTGGCCCCGGCGGTGGTCCCGGCTTTTCCCGCGCGGGTGCAGGACCGCTCCGTCCGGCGGGGCTCTGCCCGGTTCCTCGGCGGAGGGCGCTGGAGCCGCTGCGCGGAGTCCGGTCGCGGCTGCGGTCCGGCCGGGCGAGGAAGGGGATGAGGGTCATGGCGGAAGGGAGGGCAGGCTCAGGCCGAGGTTCGGCGGCCTCCGCCAGCCCGCGGCGGTGGAGCAAACGCTGCCAACGCGTGTGCGGGAGCGTCGGAAAGCCCGCCGCGCTGGAGGCGGGCAGAGCGGCGGTGAAGGGGCGTGAGCGGGAAGGGACGCGTTCATGGTCGTCTCTGCGCGCTTCTCTCGGCCTGGGAGCCGCACCTTCCCGCTTCGCAGCGGCGAGGCTCCCCAGCAGGCTGCAAGCGTACCCAGCGCGGACAGCCTCCGAGTGAGGGGAGTGGTGCCGGGCCCCCGCAGCGCGGCTGTGCGCGTTCCAGGGCGGTCTCCCAGGGCACGCGTGTGCTTAGTCCGGTGCGGGGCCGGAGGCGGCCTCGGCTCGAGTCCCAGATGGCCGGGTTACAGAGCCTCCGGGAGAGCGGAACGGGCTGTGGCTGAGCCGTGGTGCTTGGCGTTAGGCTGGGGAGTGTGAGTCTGCAAAGGGCTGTTGTGGCTCTTAGAATACTGATTTTGAGTTGCTTTTAATGTCGTGGGCAATAGTGTATTTGGTTATGACAGCAGACGACCCTACAAGGGGTTTTAGACATGTCTAAGAAGTGAAATTATTTTCTAGTAGTTTATGTTCATCTATGTTTTCTGTCACATCTTTTTTTCCCAGGTGAAGTGCAGGCATGCTGCTTCTTTTGTGTTTCTATCTAATGGACTAATCTTCCTCATACTAAGTAATTAAATTTTTGGGGCTTTGCCTTATGCAGATATCTTGCTTGATTTTATATATTGCTTACGGTATTTTTCAGTCTGATACCACCGGTCTTTCTATAAAAATAGTTGTTTTAAGTTGTGCTTTGGACTAGCTGATAATGTCTTTAAAACTTGAGCAAGTGTCATGAGATGACCAAAAATATGTTAATCTTTTCTGTTTGTTAAATGAAGCTGGGTTATAAAGACAGTATTACCATACTGAGGAGAAATTCCTGTAAAAATTTTTCTTCACCTGTCTTGTTTGTGGTTTGTTGGGGTTGTTGTTTTGTTTTGTTTGATTTTTCATGTATCATTCTTTACTGACTGGGTCCCTTCTGAACAGAGTAGTTGAAGAAACCCTTATCTTTCGTTGTTTCAGGTTGTAGAGGAGCACAAGTTGAAGAAATATGGAGTTTGGAACCAGAGAACTTTGAAAAACTGAAGTAAGGCACTCTTCTGATCTACATGTTTTTTTATTCATGTTTGTCTGAAGTCGTGGAAAGGGTATATACTAAACTCAGATGGGTTTTTTGGTGGCTTTTTGTTATTGTTTGTTTGGTTTGTGTGCTTGCTTTCTTCAGTTTCCATAGAGGTTCATGAGGTTTTTGATTTAATTGATTACCTGGCAATTAAATTACCTTTTATTAATGCCTAGATAGGTAATCTGGCTTTTCTGTTTTTGGGAGGAGATGCTAATACCAGCTAGAATTATGCGGCACTTTTTTTTTACATATTTATGTTAATTTATGCTAATTCAGATTGGGTTTGTTTAGCATATATGGCAACAAGCCTGAAATATGTTCTGCCTAATAGAAAAAACTGTGGAAATTTCAGTGCAGTTTCCTATGTTAAGAAAGCTGTAATTAACAGAAAAACTGTACCAGCACACAGTTAAATTATGGTAGGGATTTCTGCCTTTGATATTTTTTTGTGAGTACATGTGATTGATTTAATTTTTTTTCCCCTCTGACAATTTTTGTTTTTTTAGGCCAGTGCATGGACTGATTTTTCTCTTCAAGTGGCAACCTGGAGAGGAGCCAGCAGGTTCTGTTGTTCAGGATTCCAGACTGGATACGATATTTTTTGCTAAACAGGTATGGTGAGTTGAGAATTTTTCTTAGATATGTTGTGAAAATGTCTATTAATACTGAAAAATAAACTTTTTTTTTTGTTAATATGTACACAATAATTAGTATTTTACAAGGTGAAATAACTAACCTGCTATGAAAATATGACCTGTATATTAGAATCTTATTAACAAAGCAAATCATTGATCTGTCAAGTCAGACAAAAATACCATCATTTATGGCAGAGTAAAGCTCTTGCTTGTTGGCCCTTTCCTGAAAGAGTAAGTACCTCTTCAGTGCAACAAAAAATTACTTAATAAATATTCTCAGCAACACAATATTTTTTGAAACCACTTTCAACAAATTCCAAGAATAAGTTTATTTTGGTCCAGTTTTCGTTTCTTATTTCTGCAGTGCTCTGCAGCAAGGGCATTATAACTCCAGGATAATACTTTAAGAGCTTGCTGGTCATTTTTGTATAGAAGTTTTAAGGGTTTAGATGAGAGAGATGAATTTAATATAAAAAATTCCAGAAAAAAAATGGTTTTGCTGATGATTTTTATTTAATACTGAGCTGTACTGAAATTTTGTGTTCGCTTTGACAGGCTGCTGTGTGTATTGTTTGCTAGCAGGAGAAGCAAGAGAAAGTAAGATGGAGGATAGTAGGAGTATTTGATAAATGTTTTTAGCTCTGTTTCGAGACTTGCTTCTCAAGCAGTGATAAATGTAACAGTCCAAACAATAGTTTTAACCCCGTGTGTTAATTACAAAGCATTCACCTCAAAGGACAAATTATTAGGCTTTCTATGAAGACTGACACAAAGACTGTTTGGTTGTTTTAGATTTGTTTTTTTTCTGTGTTTGTTTACTCGGGGTAAACAAATTCAAGAGTGTGGTTTATGTACATTTCAGGATATAAAGTTGTCTCCACCAACTTCTAGCTAAAAGTATAGCAATATGGAAAACAATGGGTACGATAGGTGCGTCTAGTTCTTCAGGATACTGTATACATGTGCTTCTGTTATGCAGATAATCATCTGTACTTAGTTTCTTTAATCATCACCTTAATCTTTCCTGTAGATCACATTATCCTTGGTCTCTTCTAATACTCTTACTCCTTTTTGCCCTGCTGCAGTTACTGAGTGCTGCCAGTGTTCATCATTCTACTGATGGCAAACTGCTGATGATACAGTGATCATCAGTAATTTGCCAAATGCCTTTGTAGGTTAATGGGTCCAATAGACTGGTTTAGGTTGTAATTTCTACCTAATCAAACCTACTCTTAGTGATCAGTGGGCTGTGGCTACTGAATAACCTTGATGCCAAGAACCTCCAGGAAAACCCTTGCTGTAACTCTTAAGAGCAGGGGGAAATTACTCTGATACAAATCTAGGGAGGTTCGTGGGTTTTTTTAAGAGGAAGGTAGATTAACCCTCATTCAAGGGATTTCATCCTTACTTCCTGTGGGTAGGTGAGGTTGTCCCAGAATTGCTGTTCTTGTGGATGCTGTAGAGCTTCAGAGCTTTGTCTGCTTGCTACACTTTTTTTGCTTTCCACTTACCTTTTCCCCCCTTTCCACTTACCTTTTTGAAGTAAGGCACTGTATTTAAAAGTCAGTAGCTAAGAGGAGCTCTGAGCTTTAAGTGGGAACTGCAGAATGTGCATCAGAAAATTTAATAATGTTAGACTGGCTAACAAAAAAAAAAAAAGAAAATTAAAGGCTAATAAAGAAGGGTCTGTTCTGTAGCTTTCTTGGAAGCATTCATACGTGACTGTTTTATTAAGCCTGAAACATCATTGTGGAGGTGTAGGAACTTTCTAGTCTTCTCCCTTTTTAACCTGCTGCCTTTCAAAAGGAGGGTGTGTTGAAGTGACTCCAAGAAATCATTCGTTTCAGCAAGGAAAGCAATGTCTAGAAATGTTCACTGTTTTAAAACAGCAGTACCAGTTATGCCACTTACAGCATGGAGTATGTGTCTCAAAAGTAACTTGCCAAGAATTCAAAATTAGAATCTCTCTTTCATGTTTGACTGTTGTCTGTTAGTCAAATGCAGTGGGTAGCAAAATCCAAACATTTCTGACAGGTGCATACAGCCTGTGTTGAAGATGGGGCTTTGTTATCTTTCAAGAATCTTGGGGGTTTTTGTCAATAATTTTTTTTTTTTTTCTTAATTTCAAAAGTGATGAGTCGAATAACCATATGTTCATTTGCAGGCCACAACCTCAAAACAAATACATTTGTTTTCTGGGTTAGTAAAATTTTTGTGACATTCAAGATTATTGCTCTGTTGATCTGGAACGGCACTGGAGGCCTAAAAATTTCACAACGTCTTTGGCTCTCTTTCCTTTGCAATAAGTTTTCTTCTTTGAAGTGTTAGCATCTAAAGAGATCTGGTTCAATCCATTTTACTGCAGACAAGTTTTCAAGTGCCATTCTGAATCCTATATGAGCAAGTAATTTAATGTGTAACAACAATGTAGTATGGGAAATAAATTATGCTATTACAGCAAGGCTGTAAGTACTGGGGGGAATGGACATTAGTTACCTGTAAAAGGCTACAGCTCTCAAACTCTGTCTAGTAAAATATTTTGAAAATAGTATTAAGAAACACAATTTGGACAAGAAGCTTGTGCACGCTCACATTTTGCTCTTAGCCACTTTTGCAGTGATATTGTAGTTGAATTCCAAAAGACAACTACTTCTCAAAGTTAAATCATTAGTATGTTGGGGGCGGGGGTGAAGTTGTCTAATATGCATGCATATTAAAGGATTTATTTTTTTCTTCTGTTAAATTTGGCCTCCCTGTTATGCCTAGGTATGATTTGGTCCTCTATTTGAGGCCACAGAACTCTGGATGATCTTACATACCCTTTGAGCTAGGATACCTAGGCACAATGAGGTGAGTTAAGGATACAATTCCAGCCTTAACTCTGAATTTCCTGATTTCTACGTTGCTTAAGTTGGCCCTTGCTGTTATTTTTATATACAGTGTATGGGTTGTGCCACTGAATGTGATCAGCTGTCTTCAGCATTGTTTTGAAAAGTGTTCAATGCTGATCACTGCAAAGGTGTCTTGACAGAAAAAGAAATCCATTGTTGCAGAGCTGTGCAGTAAAAGTTTTTAGTCGCCTCTTCAGGTTTTATTACTGAAGTATTGGTATCATGCTTTGCTTTGTGCCATGTATTTATTTTATGCTGCATTTTGATGATAGAACATCACAACTGTGGTGATAAAACATTAACTTTATTAATTAGAAGTAATATCTAAATGCCTTCAGAAGGAAGATCTTCTGAATGATACTTCCTTTGTGCCACTAAAGGAAGCATATTGTATGAATCATAGAATTGTTGGGGTTGGAAGGGACCTTAAAGAATCATCCAGTTCCAACCCCCTGCCATGGCAGGGACACCTCCCACTAGAGCAGGGTGCTCAGAGCCCCATCCAGCCTGGCCTTGAAAACTTCCAAGGATGGGGCTGCCCCCACCTCTCTGGGCACCCTGGGCCAGGGTCTCGCCACCCTCCTGGTGATGAATGACTTATTAGTCCTAATGACTAATCTGAATTGACCCATCTCTGGTTTCTTTAGTATGTTTGGTTGTTCTGTTGGTTGGTTTTGTTTTTGTGGGGTTTTTTTTGGTAACATTTCCAATACTTACATTGATTTCAGACTCAAACATTTTTGAGATTTTTCAGGTTTGGTAACATTAGGATAGACCAGATACCCATTGTAAAGCTAAACCTGTGATCATGTAAAATGAACTTGCAACACATCTAATCAGTCAGATTTTCAATAATTGCATGTAACTATAGGAAGATTATATCTTTATTCCAGTTAAATAAAAATAAATAAGAGGGTTTTTTAAACAAGAAGAAATTTTGGAACTTTGCTTTAATGCTGAATTTTTCATGTTTGAGCTTTTTACCAAGCCAACTGCTTGGTAACTTTGGGATGCTTAGTGAGTGAACCACAGATATTTGGTGGTTATAATACTGATAACAGCACAGTGTTGTCCACAGTGGGGGGATGTGAGAATTTCAAGTGCTTCAGCCTGAAGTTGAAGCAGAAGCTGAGCTTGTCCCCTAAGAGAAAGTTGCTTATGAAGTTATGCATCATAATTGAAGAGTGTGCCTAAGCAGTCTATTCAGGTGGTTCCTTTGTTTTAGGTTGAGCTTCACTTGGTGATAAAGCTGTCTTCTCAGTTGTTTTGAGGTTCTCAAACATATATATGAGTATAATTATTTTTTTTTCAAGTATTATTAAATATACCTTGTACTTTTCCTATTTGAAAGATTTTGCTAGCAGTATCTGGTTTGAGTCTTTAATATTGATGAATCAAATGCCTGGATAGAAATCTAAAGGCAAACATGGGGGTTTCTGAAGAAATACAGAAAATACTCTTATTTTTTCTTTTTTGGGTCAACCTGTATATATCATCATGCTATCTAAGTGCAGAATTTTTTTTTGTATTAGTGCTGACACCTTAAGTAAGAGAAACGTGGGAAATTAGGGTAGATGGGTCTCCTTGAAGGACTCATGAGCTTGTGTGTATGGCAGTGCTGGGCTGGCTGTGCATTCATGGCATGATGTGCCCATGTCACAGGTCAACTTTACCCTCATCTGCCTATGGTACTGCAATCACAGCCTTCTCTGGCTCTTCACTCTGCCCATGAACTATTGTAAGCTAGGTACCTCCTTGTTCCAGCCTGTTAGTTTTCATGTCATCTAGATCCAGGAGCACACCATCTTTTTATACAACACATGCATCTGCTTCTATTCCTCTGCTGAAAGACAATTCTTGCTTCCTTTTCCTTACCTTCTGCCTTCAACTTTCTGAAGAGTATTTCTAGTTATATAACGTATTTTCATTTCACCAGATGGGGGCCACTGGTCCAAGAGCTGCATCAGTTGCATGTTTTCTAGCAGTAAGACAAGATTGTTAGCTTGGACCTTACATATTTAAAGAGATTCCTCTCAAATTGTAGTTGGAACACCAAAATATATTTATGATGAAAGGCAGATATTTGATGAGACCACACATTACCTGCCAAACTTAATTTTTTTTCCAATTTTTGCTGTTGCTTAAAGCTTCTGTATCTAGCTTGTCCAAAATGACCCTGCTCTGGCAGGGGGTTGGACTAGATGGTCTTCTAGGTCCCTTCCAACCCCTCACATTCTATGATTCTGTAACGTTCTATGTCTCTGTTAATCTTGACTCTAGGCACAAAATATCTTGATTTCCCTTCCCTTTTTTGATGCCATTATTGGGTTAACAGTCTGCTGAAGAGACCAATCGTTCCATCTTGACATAACAGTAAAAAAAAGTTACCACTTGTTTCTGTCTCTCCCTTATGATACTGCATATTACCGCTTCAGTGCAGCTTGCTGTGCTGATCCTCCTCTCACTATAGGAGCCCTACCCTAATGGTTCTTCAGGACAGGTCTCTCTACCTTCTTTCTCCTTTATCAGCCTCATTACAATGTTTGTAATCACTGTTTCAGGTCAGCCCTCTCTAATCCACTTGGGATCTTTCTGCTTTCATCCTAGTACTACTTTTATAACTGCCTTTTACCCCATTCTCTAGTCATATTGCAGAGAATCTGGAGTACTTGGTGCCTTTTCCTATGTTTTAGTATTAATTGTCTCAAATTATGTTATTCTAGCAGTCTGGGGGTTATAACTCTGCTGCTGCTGTTCATTATTTCAGTGTCCTGGTTGGCTTTTCCTTCAATACCCTTTCTTCTGTGATTGTGTAAACTTTAACCTTTGGCTTTTGTACCTGCAGATTGTTTAAATTCCATTTTAGTTACTGTGATCTGTTCCCTGTGTGTAGCTGGCTCCCTTGATTAGCATTGAAATTAATTATTTTTCTCAAATTAGATGTGCTTTATTATTTCTTTATCATCTGCACTATAGAGACCTAATCTGGAGAGCACTCTGAAATGTAGTAAATGGATGTATGATGTAGCTTATAGTATTAACATAGTAGATTTTTCTGTGTTAGGGACTAGTTCTGATCATAAAGAATGGTTTTCTTACCTTGTTTCTTGTTGGAAGTGGTTTCACGTTGACAGTCCTGAACTATTTTTCATTTGTTAAATACAGAATCACATCCTGTCCCAGTCCTAATGTTTAAGTGCATTTTCAATTGCAAAATAGTCTTAGAGAATGAAGATATTTTCCCTACCCTAGAGCTTACTGAGAGAAATCTGCTCGTAAGGAAGTTTTTCTTGTATTATGGCCTTAAACCATTTAATTACTGTGCTTTTAATTAAATCTCAGAATATATTTAATAATCCTTGAAGTCTCTCTTTTAACTACTGTATATAGTAATGTAATTTTTTAATTTTTTTTTTTTTTGGTCCAGTGCAACCTTCTTGTAAAAATTCTAGGTTCTATAATATGCTTTATCGCACCAGTTTTGTTTTTGTTTTGTTTTTTTTTCTCCTCCTACTCCTGATAGGATTTATGATTATTTGAAGGATATACTCTTTGGGAGAGGTGAGGGTTGGGTTTTTTTCATGACCACTAACAAAATTTGGACAGCTTGCTTTGAATAGTACTTTTTCCACTGAGGTCAGACGGTTTCTGTTTTCTGTGTTCTTTATTAATCACTTTAGGGAGGTGGTGAGACAGTAAAATGACAGTTTCTAACCATGGGTGTGAATTACATGGTGTAAGAATGAATTGTGTATTATAGCTGCCCAGCAGTCCTGCTACTACTCAGACTAGATTCTTTTTGCCTGTTTTTAGAGCGAAGCTGTAATGTGAATTGACAAAGTCTATGTTTGTAATTTAAAATGTTGCCCAGCTTGAGTTATGTTTTTATCACCAGTACTGAACAAAATCTCCACACTTTTTTCTAGGTAATCAATAATGCTTGTGCTACTCAAGCCATAGTAAGTGTGCTATTAAATTGTGCTCATCAGGACATCCATCTAGGAGAGACTTTGTCAGAATTCAAAGATTTTTCACAAAGTTTTGATGCTGCGGTAAGTGCCTAATGTTTTCTGTGTCTTAGATATTAATGTTCTATCTGTGAGGGCTTGCAATTTCATTTTGCCCCTTGCTTTCAGATGAAAGGTTTGGCACTAAGCAACTCTGAAGTGATTCGGCAAGTTCACAACAGTTTTGCCAGGTAAAACTCATGTTTTAAATCTAGGTACAATTTGGATAAATCCTTTTCCATCTCAGTTTTGTTTTGTTTTTACACACTTCATTTGCAGACAACAGATGTTTGAATTTGATGCAAAGTCTTCAGCAAAAGAAGAAGATGCATTTCACTTTGTAAGCTACGTTCCTGTTAATGGGCGGCTATATGAACTAGATGGCTTAAGGGAAGGTCCAATTGATTTAGGTAATGCTTTGTTTTATATATTTTTCCGAACATCCTTCATTTTAACAGTAACTTATTGCAACAAATTGTTTGTACATTATCGGAACAAACTGAACTATACTCTTTTATTTTAAATTAGTTATTGTCTCGTGAATTGTAAAATAAAGTATCGAGTCTGACTTTTCAAACATTGTATTGCATCTACACAGCATTGACTCCCTGTCTAAATGCAACAGCTGTAACTATTCATACTTTTTGCTGTCCACTTCTATGTTGTCATAGAAGTTTCTAGGTTGGAAAAGACTTTCAAGGTCATGGAGTCCAACTAAAAACCCTACTCTGGATGTCTGCTGCAAAACCATGTCCCCATGTCATATCAACTAATTTTTGTCATAGAAGCTTTACATAATGCCCCCCTGTTTCTTGTTATCAATAAATGTTAGATAATTATGTCCTTATAATTTAGGTTTTCTCCATTCCTTTGCATGTTGCGCAATCTAAATGTTACTGAAAAATGTCTTCCTCCTCCTAAAATCTCATCCAAGTAATCTGAGGCTGCCAGTTACCAAGGAGAATCTTGTTCATATTCTGAAGTTTCTGCATAAGCCTGAATTATACAAGCTTTGAATTTGCAATAAACTTTGCAGAGAAAATTATTCTTTCTTTTTTCTAGGTGCATGCAATCAAGACGACTGGATAAGTGCTGTACGGCCTGTTATAGAGAAACGTATACAAAAGTAAATGGTCACGTTACTTTTAAAACATAGCACCTTATACATGTTTAAATACCCCTTAATTTCCTTCAGTTAAAGCCTCTCAACTGAATTTCTAAGGAATGGCTCTTGCGCATCATTTTTATGTACCTATCGGTGTGTGACTTCAGCACCTATTGCCCAACATGAACCAGATAAGATTTGAGATAAATCTGAAATACGCTGTGTTCCTGTACAGTTGATGAAAGTAGGTATACGTGTGGTGAAGAGAATCCCACTAGAACTCTGAAAAAGGAAGAGCAAGATTATTAACTCTGTTAGCTTTACCAGTGAAAACTGAGTGCCATTACCATGGGTAGAGTTTGGGGGTGTCTTTATAATTAAAAATACCAGATAACCGTATCCATACGGCTGGTGTTTAAAGAGAACAAGTTTTCCTTAAGTATATGGCTTGGTTTTTTTTTTTATATTTAAGCTAGAAAAACATATTACAGAAGTTCTCTTATATCATAATTCTGGCCCCCAACTGCAGCCCCAAATGTGTTAAAAGTTGACTTTAGGTCATTTTTAGAAAATAGTTTTCAAAGTCTTTTACTTGAAGAATTTTTTTCTTTTTAAAGAAGCAAAACACTGCTACCAGATCATATTTGGAGAATTTAAATTCTGAAAAGCCTGCTAGTTCAACTATTCAATGTACTTTTCACATCATATTAAGAACTCTGCAACATTTTGTAACAACAGGAAGAAGTAAAAACTACTGTGTGTAGCAGTCCTGTGCAGTTTTTGTTGTCTAACTATATCGTGTTTAAAGTTTCGATATTTATTTTTTTGTGACTATGGATAGGATTAGTAATGTTTTGAGAGGCGATTATTGGTAGTTGCTTACTGAATAGGGCTTATCTGAGGTCTGATTTTATTTTGTGGCAAGATTGAATCTGTAGCACAACTTCATAGATGCATTTAGATTTCTTTTTTTTCCCCCCACAAAATGCATTCCATTATAATGAAAACATGGAGGAGGTTTTTGAGTTGTTGTGTTAATGATTAATTTTAAAAAATATATTGTTTTGTTCCTCATTTAGGTACAGTGAAGGTGAGATAAGATTTAACTTGATGGCTATTGTATCTGACAGAAAGATGATATATGAGCAAAGGATTGCAGAATTACAGCAGCAGCTTGCAGAGGTAGGCCATGGTATTTAAGTTACTGGAGTAGTTCTTTTATAATAGTTCTGTCTTTGCTTTATTATTCACCACCTTCTGTCCTTGCTCCAAATGGAGTATCACTAAAAAAAAGAAAAAAAGCAGGGCAGGATTACTATACATTTCTGTCCAGCACAGTGCAGTGCTGTGTGGGTGTGCAGGTGCAGCTCTGGTTAGTTCCAAGTGCACTGATTTGAGCCCTTGGTTCAGAGTGACCATGTCATTGTGGCTTTCTGTCTTGTCTTCATTGCTGTGCTAGTGGAAATTATTTTTTTTTCCCTAATATCTGAGATAATCTGTAGATATTCCTTGAATTTTCCTATAGCTGTAAACAGAGCTGAATCTTTCTGTGATATAAATACTTTGAAGAAATACTGTAATTTAAAAAGCACAGTAACATAATGCATTTCATTTTCTCTGGTTTGTGGAAGGAGGAGCCTATGGATACAGATCAAAGTAGTAATATGTTAAGTTCTATACAATCAGAAGTTGCCAAATACCAGATGTTAATTGAAGAGGAGAACCAAAAATTAAAAAGATACAAGGTATGTATCCTTTGCTTTTCTGAGGAAGTTACCGGAGAAGTTGTAATGCAGTTGTATTTTGTATCCGTGGAAGGCTGTTGCAGTTAATCTGAAGCAATTGGATGGGCGCTCAAAAGACGATGCTGTGTAATTTCTGTAGCACTTCTGGAGTTACTGGTTCATTGCCAGTTGGCTTCCTTTAAGCATAAGGCTTACAAGTCAGTGGATAATGATGTCTGTAGCTCCCTTTGTTTTCCAGCTTCTTGATATCTTTCTCACTTTTAAAATAGATTTTAAGCTTGGTGGGTTCTAGAATTCCTACAGAGAAATTGCTCTCTGAGGCTGATCAGCGTTTTTTTGCCAGAGTTGCTAATTACATTACTACATGTAACAGTAGCCTTTTACTAACTAGAACTTTTTTGTTTTGTTTTTTGTTTTGTTTGGTTTTTTTTTCCTTGAAAGATGTAGACTTTTTTTTTTTTTTTTAATCCCTTAAACTGTTTTTGGTATGGTACAGAAAGTGCTACATTTAATTTTTATTTTTTTTTTTAAATAAAAGCTGTACATACCAAAGGATAAAGAAATTAAAGCAGTGTTTTCCCTGGTTTCTCAGGGGTACAGGCAGACTTCAGTTATTCTAATTGTAATATCAAATCTACTTTTACAGTACATGTGTTAGGTTGTGAAGTCTCTAAAGCAGTGTCACTACATTGTTTCACAGCATGAAATAAACTAACAAAACAAACAAGCAAAAGAAACTAACAGCATGTGCTTTAACAAACATGCCTGTAAGCAAACAAATGAAAGTGGGGACCAGAAAACCATAGTTCTTCATTGTTTGTGGAAATAGCGTGGAAACTATTTTAAACTCTTTTTTTTTTTTTTGTCGGTATTTACTTGTGGTCTGTGAGGTCATTCCTCTCAGCTGATATACCAATCTGCCTTTCTGAAAGATTGAAGCACTGTAGAAGCTGTGAAGTGTTTAGTATAACAAAAATAGTTATGCTTTTGTATTACAGACATGTTTGTCTTCAGCCCAGGCTGAGACTGCAACTACACAAGGAACTGTAAAAATCAATAGGTCAAACTGCAGTTTCAGTGGGGTTGAAGCTAATAGCTTAGCCTGCAGTACCTGTCAGTGTTAATAGCAGCGGCCAAGTCATGTAACTATTTTATCACTCAGGGTTTTCAGCTGGTTTGACAAAAGACCGTTGGGAGAACTTGTGCCTTAAGCAGCAGTTTATCTGGTGTTTCTGTCTCACATTGTGCTCAGAATTTTATTGCTTCAAGTTTCTTTTCAGGTGGCTGAAATTAAAAAAATAACTGCAGTTCTTGCAGGGGGTTGGCTGGGACAACAACAATGTGCGTGGGCAAAACCCTGTTTAGCCATATAATAATTCTGTTAATGTCTCTAATTTATTTTTAGATCGAAAATATTAGAAGAAAACATAACTACCTGCCTTTCATTATGGAATTATTAAAGACTCTAGCAGAGCACCAACAGTTAATACCATTAGTAGAAAAAGTGAGTATTTCCTAGCTGACTTTTATGAAGCGGCATATTACTGTCATTCCCTTCATACCCTCTATGTAACATTAAAGATGCAGTCGAGTATCCTGGGAACATGTGTGAGTTTATTGAAACTGCAGCCCTCAGAGGCATTGGTAGTTGTCCCTTGCTGTTCTTAAGAGGCAAAATTACAACGGAGATCGGAGACCGTGGGACTAGCCAACTTTGTACTTGTATGCAAAGGCAAACCGTCTCTCCCCTTTGATAACCTAAACACGTTTGTCTGATGGTGATCTAGCAAGAGGCAATTCGGTATCGGCAGAGGAATCGTATTACAGGCCCTAAGATGCTACAAGAGACTCATCATTTGGGCAGGAAACTAGAAGTCCTATTAAAATTGTGATGTGCAGCTCCAGTTAGAATGTGATAGAGGTCTCCGTACTATCTCGATAGCCCTTTTTGAAATGAAGGATATTTAAATATACATATATCTATATGTTTACAAGTGATGATCCCTTTTGCCAATCTGAACTGTCTACACCCAGTTTTTATTGATTTATCTGTCCACACTAGATGGCAACCTTTGCACGGAGGTTCTGGTAATCTAGGTAGCTTGAATTTTTTTGTCTTCATTTTGTCTGTTCTTATACTGATTTACTCGCTCACATTTTCCCTTTCTTAAGGTGTCTAATTACAGTGATTCACTATTAAGGTTTGTTTATTAAAGTGTGTCTGTCACTTTGGAAAGGTTATTAAACTGTATGGCTAGACAAGTACTTGAATTTGTAGTAAATTCAGTTGCTGGCCTTACATATCCACTGGTGTAGCATAGGCAGTATCCCTAATGTTGAACTCTCTGGAGCAGAATTTCTATATTATAAGTAAAAAAGAGCTAGATACTATCTGAGTACATTCTTTAACTGAATTATCAAAGTATGTTTGCTGGCCAGACAGTAAGACGATAATCATTTGGATTCAGTTTTTTTAATCATTTCTGTCTTTGGGTAACTTGTGAATTTTAATGCAGTTTCATAACGATAGGAGTTATAGTAACACCAAGCTTCTTTTCACAAGTGAATTTCCAGTGACCCAAGCTGCTAGTGATAGCAGATCTTAATTCTAAATTGCTGAATTAGGTTCAGTTCTGTTAATTAGTAGGTGGTAACAAGCAGCAGTCTGATTCAGAATGAAGAGATGTTTTGATATTAAGATGGCTAGTATTGCATCTGAATTGTGCCTGATCTCTTTTCACTAAAAACATAAAGAAAATGCTAGTACCCTGTGAATTTGAACTGTATCAATTGATACTAATGATGAGAATGTGATTGCAAATATCTTGGTAGGAAATCTTGTGGTTTAGTTTGGCTTTTTTTTTCCATTTTGTTATTTTGAAAGATCTAAAAAAATTAAGATCTCGGTTGCTTCAAAGTTCAGATTTTCATAATACATCTGAATGCAGTGTTTTCTTACGATGCAAAATGTCTGCAATAGGAAGTCACTTCAATGTTAAATGAAGTAAATATGGAAGTATGAAAAATTAAGGTTAAACTGTGTTTAAAAATTGCACTATTTTTACCTTTTCCCCTGTGAAAGTTATCTAATCTTACATTTTAATTTGTATTATCCGTTTAAACATACATGGACTCTTAAGACCTATATATTAATCGAGTAAAATAGTAATAAGATATTTCTGAAAGGTCTGAATTTACATTGAAAATTTTTCTGCAGCAGATTTTGTTGAATGTTCAAAAATTTAGAGTGCAGCGATTCAAAGCTCCAAAAAGATCTTTGTTTTAGAGCTTAACATTATCTCCCTTTGGTTTCTAGGCGAAAGAAAAACAGAATGCCAAGAAAGCTCAGGAGGCCAAGTGAAGACTTTGAAAAATGCATTCAGTTATATGCTTCTGAAACTGTGTTCATGACAACAAATAAAACTTTTCATAAACTAAATTTTGTCCAGCGCACGTTTGACAATTGTAACAATTTGTCTTGTGCTGTGCACGGGTATAATTTTCTTTCTTCCCTTGCATCTTGTGCATGAAGTACTGTTAAGTAATGTTTAGGTTCTCTTGGTCAAATTCAATATTTAAAAGTCTGACTTCTGAAGGCATGGGAACTGAACCAAAAAATGTGCAAGGAATATGTACCCATTTTGTCCCACTTGAGTATATGATAATAATACAAATGCCAGAATTTTAAGTATAAGCATGAGCTTTCTTTGCTCATCCCTACTAACAATTATAATACTATCCAACTGTTCAGTGACATGCCCCGTGTCTTCGTTTTTGTGAAGTATGTGTCTAATTTTTTACAAAACTGAAAAGGTCTTTGTGCTGTCAATAAAGTGGAAGCAGTAGGTGAGGTATAACCTAAGATTCCAGCTCTAGCAGCTTTCCTGGGGAAGCTCTCCTGCGATGTTCGTGCTTTTTAGGCGTGATTTTTCAAAGACAAAAAAATGTCACATTTCTCAAGGTCACCACTTAGTGAGAACCTTCACTTTCCCACGGGAAGGAAAATTTGCTTGCTGCAGCATTTCAACACCCACCATTCACCCTTCTTCTTTTATAATATCAAACACATATAGTTTGTCTGGCAACCCCTTTCTACATAACAGTTCTACTAGGTATTAGTCTTACATAAAAATTTACATCTGTTGTTAATTCTAAATATAGCCTTAAGGGCTTCAACTATCTGACTCCATAACAAAGAAAGTTAAAGCTCAGTCTCTGCTTCTGAAGGGACCATCCACTTGATGGTCGATACCCTGCTCGTCAGCAGATGGATCATGAGGTTGATGATCTGCATTCTGGTTGGCAGCTGGAGGTTGCCTGTTCTGTCTCTCTCTTTCCCGGCTGCAGGCCGCGTTTCTCAGGGTTTTCGTACTCGAGCCTGTGCCAAGTTGCAGTTTCTTTCACAGTCTTTTTTTCTTTTTGCTTTTTTCTGTTCCACATCATGTTGTATGTCATCCCCTGTCCCTATTGATCGGTTCCTCATCTCTGCCCTGTGGCCCTTT
>JANHGL010015178.1:0-21778 GCA_024611195.1 Ceyx melanurus | reverse complement strand
AAGAACTTCCTCCCTCCAGATTTCATCTGTGGTCTTGGAGACCTGGGACTCCTGGTAGCTGACCTTAGCAGTAAAGATCGAGGCAAAGGTGGCATTCAGTAACTCAGCCTTCTCTCTGGCCTCAGTCACCAGGGCACCCGCTTCATCCAGCAGTGGGCCCACACTTCCTTTAGGTTTCTTTCTTTCTGATGCTTATCTTGTGTGGATAGTTACCATTTCAGGTGGATATTCAGGGGTATAATGGGCAATTTTCAAACCACCCTCCTTCTCACAAACTATTTAATTTATCTTTTTCTAAGAGAAGTTTGCAACCTTTGGATGCTGTTAACTTTTTTTTACAGGTGGGTCTAGAAGGACTCAAAAAATTAGTTATTGCATTGGTAAGATGAAAGTAAAAAGCAATGGAATTCTGATGTGTCTTTTTCTCCCCCCAGCTGATGAAACTAGCCGAGGTGGTCCATGTGTTTTAAACTCACACGGAAAGGCCTTTTATCACCACATTAGGTGTACCGCAGGTCATTAAAACTGACAATGGTCCTGCCATATACCTCCCGAGCTCTGCAGAATTGGTTTACAGAATGGCGCCTAGGACACGTCACAGGAATTCCTCACTCTCTCACAGGACAATCCATTGCCAATCACTCACATCAAACTCTGAAAAATCTTATATACAAACAGAAAGGGGGAGGTACTGGGACTAATACCAGAAGCATTGTATGTCTTAAAATTTTTTGAACTATACATTTTGGAAAAATTCACATGTTTGAGTTACAGGAGAAACCACGAGTATTAATTCGTGACCCTGAGACAAGCTAGATTAAAAGTTTCATATTCTCTAATAATGTGGGGAAAAGGTTATGCTTGTGTTTCCACAGAGGCAGGCCCACGGTGGATACTAGCAAGATACATCCGTCCATACAGAAAAAGTGATCAGCGATGGAATCAGCAAGAAAATATCAGCGCGAAGGAGAGCGTGACAGTGACACTAGGAGATTCACAAACATTTTAATCCTAGGTTTATGGTGGTTGGGACTTAGTGTGTTATTTACTGCGCAGTATTGTTAAAAATTTTTTATGTGCTTGTTATATTGTTTTTACTAATCGTACTAATCTTACTAACCTTGCTAGTTCCATGCTTTTGCAATGTTTCAAAAAATGACTGATCGCACTACAGTAAATCTTTATGGTACAACAGAAAGGGGGAGATGTGGGAACACGTGCCTCAGACACAGCACAGTTGTGTCTGAGTCTGGGGTGCATGAGCTGTGGTGTGGTTTGGGCTAAAACAGGTAAACTTTGTGTGAAAAACAGCTAAGGAGTAGTAAGGATGACGCCTTCAGGGGTATAACTATGTAAATGGCAGCATTTTAGGCAAACAAATCAAGATAAAGATGAGTACGCATGAACAGAAGTTAACAGCCAATCACCTTAATTGTAAAGGTTCGTGATCATGTGCCTGGATTTGTTCTGGAGTATAAGTAAGTTTGCTGAAACCTAATAAAGTTGGAATTTAGCTTGCATCAAGCTGTCCCTGTCCCATCATAGTACAGAGGAGTTTTACAGTAATGAAATGAGATTTAAGTCTTAATGGCATTGCATCTGTATGCACTTGTTCTGCTGATAGAGTGTACAGGAACTGTACAGAAACACTTTACCAAAACACACCAGTTTGGTTTCAAGAGTATATGTCAGAATAAATGTAGTCAGAAATGGGGAGCAAGCCCTGCATTGTACAATGGAAAATACTTTCCCAGTTAACCTTTGCACTGTTGTTTACTTTCTACCCATATGAAATGTTTTTATCTTCCTGGATATTGCATTGTATTTCCCTGAAACATTTCATTCTGCCTCATGGAATTCATGCAAATGTCAGCATGCACACATAAAAAAAAATTCTGGCAATGGCACAAAAAGTATGGGAGTAAATAGGTTTTGATTGAAAAAGTAAAATAAATTCAGTCTATGTAACAATGTAAGACCTATTTTTCCTGTTATTTATTTAAATTATTAGGGTATAATTCTATTTAGTAGTCTGAAAAATTCTCATTCAAAAAATGAACTATAAATTTAAGGAACTGGGTCAACACATTTTGTGATGGAGTAAAAGATCTGTATCTCTAAAAGCAAATTCATTTGCTGCCCCATATCTTTAACAACTGAAAGAGTTTTGTCCATGTTTCAAAACAAGCTGACCTTCTAGCAGGGACCAGGCATGAAGCTTTTTGCCAAAGGTGAATGTCTTGGAAAACTCTTGAGCATGTGTGAAACGGGAAACAGTGGAAACTATTCTGTGTTTGGAGCACGCTTGAGCACTGGAAAGCAGCTATTCAAAAACGTCAGCCTCTGACTAAAGAGATCTGCTTATGTGTAATCAGCCTCAGACTGCTCCCTGTTTCATGTCCTGCATGCAGGTTGCTATGATCACTGCAGTCAATATATATAGGTGTTTGTGGTTTAGTCACTTACTGCTTTTCAGTCAGCAGGGAATGAAGTAGATGCTATCCCAACCCTGGCCCTAAGTGGAATTGCTTTGCAAAGAGGGGGAGGATGCAATTCTTCAGTTTAAGGAAGGAAACCCAGATGGAGTTTAGTGTGCATACAACCCCAAAATTCAGACACAGGGAAGCTTTTCTCTGTAGATCTCTTCTTGCATCATCCTTCTAGCTGCTTGCAATTCCTCTGCTTCCAGCAGAGACCCTGTTGCATATGAAGAAAGCTGGGGTTCTGCTCTGCAGTGATGCAGAGCATGCTAGGGGCCACCCTGCCCTGCGAAATGTAGATGTCCCCTTGCCAGAGAGTCTGATGGGCAAGGATCAGGCATGTCTTTTGTAAGTGCTGCTCCAAAACTTGCAGAAGGAAGCAGTGAGACTTTGGGTTTATCAATGTGCATGAGTAAAATGTCACTAAAGTCAACAGAGCTACTCCTAGTGTTCTGCCAATGGCTTGAGGTCCTAAACTGTGACAGGAGTCATCCACAAATGTCTATTTTGACATAAATACATGTAATGCATACTGCTACACTTACATTTCAGTTATCCATCAGATTTTAAGCTCATCTTAGATGTCCTGAGGTGTAAGAGAACAGGTATAAATGACCTGAAATTAAGTGTAATTTGTCTGTCAGAGAAGTTAATAACATTAGTCTTTAAGGGAACTATAGCCAAGAAACATAAATAGGAACAGAACACTGTGTTCCTTGTTCAGTGTCTTGCACTAATCCTGACGTGAGCAATCTACCAACACAAGTAATGTTATCAGATCAAAATCTCCAGCCAATAATAAATCACTCCTGACAATTAGTAAGGCTCTGGCTGTACAACAATGTGACCTCCACTCAGGAAGAGGCTTTATACTTTGTCAGAGATGCTTGCTGTTGGTAAGAATCAAGGTGCATCTGGGAGATGTGTGGCACAGGTCAGAAAAGCCAAGAGAGACATAGGAAGATGTAAATGGATACAGAATATGTATTGATGAGGTTATCATCCAGCTACCTAGAACAGCAGAAGAGGCCAGTAAGTGCTTACAAAACACAGCAGAAGTGGGCAAACAGCAGATGCTCATTGACATATGGGTTATGTAGCTCAGAACTGGATGTTATCGATTGCAAATAGTTCACTGCTAACTTACATTGGCAAAGGTAAACCTCTCTATAAAAACGTGTCATACTTAAGAAACTGATTATCAGTAGATAATGAAACCTACTTTCCATCTACAGAAAAGATGTTCTTTTAATCTTAAAAAACGAGAATAACAGTATAGAAACCCCAGTACAATATATGAGAATATAATTTGTCCCCTTTGAATGAGCTGGATGTGGAGGAGCAAAGTTCAGTATTCTTTTATTTATAGACTTGACATTGGCAGTGGGTGTTTTATGGTATCTGAGTGCCTACATGCTATCAGAATCCATCAGTGCATTTCAGATCCCAAACCAGGAGCCATAGGGTTTTTACATTCCATTCCCTGCATTTTCCAAACCTTTGCACAGACTGCACAACAGGTGGATAAGATATTAGCAAGAATATAAAGATATGCTGTTTCTATCAGAAAAATAAGATGCATTTGGTTACAAATCATTGGCTAGGAGAAAACTCTTTTGAAGTCAATAGTGAGAATCTACTGACCCTACTGCAAGATTAATTATATCAAGAGAACTGGCACAAACATTCAGAGCTACTTAGCTAGAAGTAGCAGGTTATCTTAGAATAAGAGACAAAATACCACATTAAATGTACATAATGTTTGTGTACTAAGCAGAAAAAGAAGGGTGTACAGCACACCAAGAGAGAACAAGAGCAGAGAGATTATTTTATGCCACAAAATTGCATCTGACAACTCAATGTATTTATTTGTGAATGGTGTAAATGAACCCGAACCATATGGGGAAGTAAGAAGAGATCTGCTTTTAGATGTACAGCTGGTGGCAGAGGACATTTCCTGTACTTTCTGCACTGTACAGAGAGGAGAAAGGAAGGGAAGGTTATAGGAAGGCAGCATCAAGCAGTGAGGACTTCCTCCCTGAGAATTTCTGGTGGATGTCACAGAGCGTTGCTTGTTGCATAAATAGATGTTGAATCAGTGCGTAAATTATACAGGTACAGCTTTATCAAAAGAACATAATAATGGGTGAAAAACTGGGCATGAAAAAGAAATGCTTGAATTAAGGTTGCTTGTAAAATTTTGCTTCATCGTCCATGAGTATAATCATCAAGACACTGTCTTTAAATCTAGAATTAAAGTACTGAAGTACTGCTTTGATTTCTAGAGACACTTTAAATGCAGACTGTTGTCCTAGTCTGGACACAGCTGCAGCCAGCTCATAGCCCCATCTCTGTGCAGATCATTCGCAGGTAGGTGACATAGAAAATCTGTAGGGAACTGGTATTTTTTTGGTGCCCTTCTGCATTCTCTAGTTTCTGTACTGCTTTTGCACAGTATGTCTATAAACATAACCTGCAGTCACCTTTTGTGCTTTCTCATTTTCTCCTCAAACAAGAATGGTCTGGACTTTGCAGTAATCTCTTATGTACAAGCAATCTATTGCCAGTGATGCAGAAAAGGAGTCACAACCGCTGTCAACAGCCCAGGCTTGCTGGCAGGAGGACATGCAGGGCTTGGCCGTATGTTTGAAGGCAGAAGTGCAAAACTTTGCACAAACCAAGGGGACTCAGTTATTCACTTAACACATGCAAAAAGATTCTGTGTCTGCTCTGTGGGGTCAGACCCAGAGTACCCAAAAAAAAATCTGGGTTTCCCTACATCAGGAGATAGCTGGTAATTAACATGTCTTCCTAACTTCCTGCGCAGAGGTTGCAGCACTTCTTGCTGTCTGTGTGGCTCATCTGCCATCAAACTCTTCTCTCACTTCGAAATTTACCTGTGAGCCAGCTCCTCTGTAGAGCTCCCCCAACACTTCTGTGGAGCCCAGGGTCAGCAACAAAGAGCAAACTGGTAGCATTTCATAGTGCTTTGCTAGGCTATTACAGAGATATGTATCTGACACTAGTGGTTTCAAGGTTTTCTTCCAGGTTGTCCCTGGAAGCCAGAATAATGTGCTGCTAAATGTAATTAACAATATTTGTGTCCAACTTGTGATAACAGATGGACCAAACCAAAATCAGCCTTCTGAAAGCCTTGGAAATATTCAGGCCATTTCATACCACCACTAATTCCATTTCAGATTATGAAGAAAAAAAAAAAAAAGCAGCTCCCACTCCTGAGACTTCACACTATCTGCACTGAATTCAGTCCAAAGTGTTATGGTAAGAAGTGAGAGCCACTGATGCCTGGCGAGGGACACCCAGGGCTTGTGACAGTCCCTGGGGATGTGACAAATGAAGCAGCTTCTTTTTCTGTACTAGTTGTGAAATCATTTATCTGTCCTCATCGAGGCAATTCTTGCAGTTTGTGCGTGACCTTGCTGTGACTGCAGGCTGCTGGGGGACCTGCTGTCCCTGCTGCTGGCAGGGGCTGGGGCTTGACTGTCCCAGGGGCAGAAACAAAGACCAGGGGTTGTTTCACCCCTTGTGCTCACACACTGGTAGATGTTAAATGAAGAATGATGCAGTGCCTGTTTATAGATTTGCACACAGCTCCACACTCATCTATCACCTCTGCTGTCTGTCTGCAGGTTTTTCCATTATGTGTCTTTATTCTGGCAGTTTTCATTTGATTATCCAAGTCTGAGACATGATGTTCATACATCAAAAGGGGGTCCCACCCCTGTCTGTGGAGTTGTGTCCATAAATGGTATTTAGGTTTATAAACTGCATAAAACACTCGCTATTTTAAGAAGCTGCTGCTGAAAGTCTGGCTCTGTTCCTACACAAGTAAGTTTAAATAATGATTTTTAAATGTTCAACAGTGGTGAGAGACTTATCACCTTCCATCAGGCCCCTGTGCTGCAGCAACAGGGGCTCCAAGCAAAGGCAATGGCATTTCACCATAGTCCTAAAAACTCAAAACAGTAAAAATTTAAAATTCAAGATATCTTAAATAATAAGTGGCTTTGGGCTGGTGGAGGGTGGGTGCTCCATGACCTTGTAGTCTTTTGTGCTTCTGGATGTTTTATTTCAGCCTTTGTTCTGCAACCACAAATGCTATTCACATGTTTTAAGAGAAAATTTAATTTGTTGTGTTTAACCACAGCTACAAGAGCTGAGGCTCTCATAAAAGCAAAAAATATCTCAAGAGTTAGAAATGCTGCCTGAGCACAACATGCTTTTAATCTACATCTGGTTCTGTCTTAAACTTTCACTTACTATTTTCACTTGCCCAAAGCCTGACAAATAATCTCACTACAGTGTATTACTAAATATCCACTTAATTAGCATGCTATGATTGCTTTCTTCTACTGCTCTGATAGCAGCAGGGGCTCATTTCCTCACTGTCTTTCTTTTACTGCTCCGCTCAAGAAGTTGTGTCATGACATGTAAGTGCCATCTTACCAGATGCCAGCTGACATCTGTATCTGTGTACAGTGACATCTCTGAATGAATCAAAAGGGAAGGGCAGATTTCAATATGTATAACCTGGTGTGTTGTAGTGACTGATATGGAAAATATGAAGCAGTGGCATAGTGAGTAGTGCAGGTGGGAATGCTGGGTGTACTTTAGGCCTCACTAGAAAAAGCCTCGCACTGTCTGACAATTGTTTGAATAAGTCAACAGAGTGAAAACTAAAAGATTGCACCTAAGCTTTCTGAGCTGGTTTGTGTGAACAGCAAATAAAACAAGCAGAGGGCATTGGGTTTCTATGATTAAACTGAATATTTATTTTGGTTTATGCAGGAAGACATGTGAGCAGTGAAGACTGCACCTTTCTATAGTCCCGTTGGGATGAAAGGAAATTGATATGAGTCCCCATTCCTATTGTCTGGAAGCGTGGGAATGTGCATGGACACTGCAAGGTAAATATTACCTTTGTGCTCATGGGGACACGCATGTAAAGTGTATGGCTGTAGAGTTGTTAACTGGAGGTGGCTCACAGAACGAGAGGCCATCAAAGCCCACTTGCAAGTTAGCTGCTGGGAACAACACAAACAGCCCCTGTTTCCTCTGCATGAGGAAAGGCTGAGACCTGAGGTTGTTTAGCCTGGAGAAGACTGAAAAAGGATATTATCAATGTATAATACCTAAAGGGTGGGTGTCAAGAGAATGGGGCCAGTCTCTTTTCAGTGATGCCCAAGGACAGGACAAGGGGTGACAGGCACAAACACAGGAAGTTCTATGTAATCAGGAAAAACTTCTTTCCTTTGAAAGTGATGGAGCCCTGGAACAGGCTCAGAGAGGCTGTGGAATCGTCTTTTCTGGAGACTTTCAAAACCTTCCACAACAACTTTCTGTGCAACCTGCTCTAGGCAAACCTGATTTAGCAGGGGAGATTGGACTAGATGATCCCCAGAGGTCCCTTCCAACCCCTACCATTCTGTCATTCTGTGAGAACCATGCACATAGGTTTAATGCCATGTGCTATCAAGTACTGATCTGGGTCACCATTTAAACTTTCTCTCAATCACTTAAATAGTTGGCAGTGATGCAGACCCTGCCTTTCCACCCCAAACCAAGATCTGATTTTTGCAACATCAACACAAAAAGGGGACGTAGGGAGCCAGCTCGTTTCTGCTCCGGAAATGCCAGAGCAGGCATCCAACTGACAGTGAGAACATATGGGTGAGAGGGTAGGATTGCAACACCCTATATATAGATGGGAAGTCTCCAGCTACGCTGCTGTGGGACTACATTGTGCTTGTCTGTGATGTTAATAATTTTGTCCTGAGCTCTTGAAGTGAATATGCAGAAAAAAAACTTCTAATCACACAGATTTGCATTATTTGAGTGGCTGCATTATTGCCCCTTCCTTGGCTGCACCATTCAGCAACTGACAGCATGTGCTTACAGGAGTGTGCAGAAGGAACAGCTAAAATATGCAGCTACTAAATTGCTGCTTGTTGCCTTAGTGTGTTGAAGGGGATAAACACAAGATAATCTCTCTCCTTTTGAGCCTTGTCAGCAAGCCACTGCTTGACGATTTCTAGCAAGCAGACCATCAGCTCTCACAATCAACCCAATTTTGGTTTGTTGTTTTGGAGGTTTCTTTGTTTTTTGTGTTGCTGTTGTTGTTTGTTTTGTTTTGTTTTTAAATCTAGCTAGTCATATATTAAAGCTGTTGATATTTCTGTCCTCTGGATGATCCAGTCTGTAATTACAGAGTGTGTGAGAACGTGTTCCCACTTGTTTGTTTTAGATCTGCCTCCTAGCAGATGCAGCTGGGTGCCAGACGCTTCACGTATTGCATGAAGCAAGGAGGGTTTGTTTTGTTGGGGTTTTTTTTTCACTTCTCTGCACTATTTTCAAAATTAGAAAGAGGCTCCTTTTTTTTGTTACCTTTTTGGTTTTTTTCTTTTTCTTTTTCTTTCCTGCTTTTATTACTAAACTCTGTGAAAACAGGCTGTTGAGGAGCAAGGTGTGAAGTCCTTCCTGACAATAGACCCTCCATCAGCTCCTGTCCAAGTGGGGAGATGAGCGTAGTTCTGATTTCACAATCTACGTCTTTCTGCTTATGGTCTCATTCCCTTGGGCTTTCCTGTGAGAAACAAATCTCTGAAAGGGAAAGTTGTCCAATGCAGTAACAGGATTTCTATTAATCACTCACTACTGAAGGCAGAAGGAGCCTAGAGAAATCAAAATTGCTTTTGAAAGCAGTTCTTATGTTGCCTGGAGATTTTGTACGTCTCTGTTTTCCACATCCTCCCAGTAATGTAAGGCAATAAAATAAGACCTTTTATTAGGAAATTGGTCTGGAGTTTGCACAGGTTTGTTTAAAATTTCAAGTGATTCCCTGAACATCTCTGTTCCTGGAACTTTATTCCAAAGGAAAGTCTATTTTAGCTTAATGTAATTCCCTGAATAGGCTAAAATAAGTAAGGAAAAGATAACTGTGTACCAGCATCTGAATATTTATATCTTGGACTGGGTACTATGGAATATATTATTCCATATAACTAATCTGGTAAATTCTCCTGTGAAAAAAATGTTTAATGAAACTGTGTAAAGAATTAAATCCCATTTTCTTTTTCTTTTTTTTTTTTTTCCAGTAAACTAAAGCATCACTGTAACCTCATTCAATTGCTTCATATTTTCCCAGACTAAAGAAATGAGAAGGATATTTTGGACAGAAAAGTCAAAATTTCTGTTATGCAGACAGTTATAAATTCCAGTTCTTATACCAACCATCTCTTCTTTGCAAAAACCTGTACTCTTTTTGAATCTGAATTGTTTTTGGAGTGGCAGGCTTTGGTTTAGTTTGAGAAGAAAGAAAAATACATCAATAGCTTCTCTTTTTGTAATGAAAAGTGTGCCAGCCTTGGTGTATGACAGAGCCAAGTCTAAAGCAGAGTGTATTTCTCATTTTTTTAAATGTGTCCCCAAAATCTAGGCTATTGCACAAAATGAGATTTCTCATCTCCAGTTTCCCATGCACCCACTTGGGGTCACCAGGGAGGCTGGAAGATCTCATGGCTCATGTACTCCCAGGAGTGTTATTATTGCACATAGATAACCAATTTTCAGGCAGTGCTTCTCAGCAAATACCTTTCAGGAAGCAAAGACAGGAAGCAGCAGAGCTGGGAAGCTGATTTTGGCTACTAACAGCAGGATGACTAGAGAGGAAAGCTTTTTATTAGGCTGGGGCTGCTCCAGGGCAGAACGAAAAGTACAAAGCAAGTGGCTGCCTCCACTGCCAGGGCTGATCCGTCACCCACCTCCACACCAAGCCAGCTACAAGAATATGGCGGGTTCTTCTACAACAGATAAAGTCACAGCTTTGAGCACAGTTTACACATATGCCTAATTAACTCAGAAGTAATGGCCCAGGCCCTAGTACCACATTTATGGTCAATGATACGGAAAACCCCCTCCCTTCTATATTCAGGATAACTCCATTTTTTTCTAAAATAGTGTTGGTTAGTCTAGAATTGTGAACAAGTTTAATATATATATTTCTTCTGCTTTTGTTTCTCGTGCCCTTTGTTGTGGCTTTACTAACATCCAGTGTTGTATTTCTTCAATTGTCATGTTTTAAATTTTTACTTTAAAATAAAACCCTCCTCCTTATACACAATCCACACACAGATGAGGCCTCAAATGGGACAATGAGAGGATGAAGTTAATGCTTCTGTGGCTGATATTTGGTTTCAATTTCAGGCTTTTCTTAAAGGGTGAACTCAAGGGGAATATCTATTTATTTAAAACACTTGTTATATGTGCCTTATTTTAATATTAGTGAGTCTTTGCCATTTAAACACCATCTTCAAAGATGGTAACGCCTATCTAAACACTAAGCAATAGGTAGAAAGGTATGGTCAGTCCTCAAAGTAAATAGGATTATTTCCCTTTGCACCAGTTCTAGATATTAATCGGCAATTTGTATATATTACTTAACACCAGTCAGAAACAAAAGTGCTCTTAACACCTACAGAGTGCACAGGCATCTTGTCATTAACCCACTGTGAGTTATTTTGGGTCTGAATCAAGAGCTGTATGAGTTAGCCTTTTGAATCAGCAGAAAATAGGGCAGTTTTTGAAGCTGAAACTTTCAAGCAGAGCTGTAGGTCACAGAGGGCTTGATCTTCACCCTGAAAAAAAGCAAGCTGGCATTATTGAAGGTGTGACTTGGCTGAAGGGATGTTGGCTGAGCTTCCAGCAGCAGCTTAGTTTCAGATAAACCCACCTTCTTGTGAAAGGTTAATCGAAAACTTAAATGCTGACTGTGTTAGGAATCTTTTTGGAAAATAGACACTAGATGCTCCCACTCCAAGGAGAGCAGCTGCTGCGGAGGTCAATGGTAGGAAAGTTGTGCTGGTGGCATGTGGCTCAAGATGTTCCTGTCAGTAACTGGTGATCATTCTGTTACATGGAAAAGCTAAATTTCAAAGGCAAGTTAAAAACCTGGATCTAAGGTAATCTCACAGTTACATTCTGTCCCTTGGATCCAGCTTTAGGTGATCAAGCATAGATTTGGTTCTTTCTTTCTAAAAAGATGACAGAGAAAAAAAGACATCTGATGTAGCTGACTTCTAACACAAAAGAAATGTGGGTGAAAAGGATTCCCTGAGTTTTGCAATACTGCAGCTGTGGCAGTAAATAGAAACAGTAGTTGGGCTATCAGAAAAGATTGTAAGAATAGAAATTATTGCAATCAGCCATCAGAGTCTGGAAAAGAGAAATAACCTGCTACATCAACTACTACAAGTCTTCTGATGCTTCTGAAACTGCAGAAGGGGTCTGTCACAGCACTTCCTTTCTTGATCCCTATTGGTGAGTAATATATCCCTTTCTCTTTGGGGGAAATTAAACTAGGAGGTATGGGTTGCTTAGAAACACAGATGTACTCTAAGTTTTCAATAAAACTTTAGCAAATTTTAGGTGAAAGTTGAAGCTGTTCTTCCTTGAATTGTTCTTGCTGGACTGATGTGTTTAGCCTTAGTCAAAGTGTAAGTCCAGTAACTGCAGAAGAGGCTATGCAGTCAATAATAACAACAGCTTCAGTGCTGCTGCTGCTGAGTTGTGCCTGTTTCCAACAAATTACTTACTCTGTTGTGGGTAGTGCATGAGAGGGGAGAATATTTATAATCTACACAGTACTAAAGATGCAGCAACAAAATTAAAACAAGCCCTTATCTCAAATACACTGGATTCTTGATTAAATTACTATAATCCTAACTAATTTTGGAAGGTATCACTGCTTGGTGGTATTGAAATACTGTAGAAAGCAGAAAATTCTATTGGCTGCCTTATTTATTGGTAAAACTGGCTCCTGGCAATATATTTGCAATGAAGAGTTATTCACTCTGATATTTACCTAAAAAAATCTCTACTCTTTAGACAGTGTTCCCTATTCTGTAATACTGTAGGGTTTACTTATTCTGGAAACTGCACTCATCACTGGAAAGCCACTAAAGATGTGAAGATGTATTTCTGGAAAGCATAAATTTACATCACTTCTTTTTTAGCTCTGTCTGGAAATCAGATAACCTGCTTTTGGAAAACGATAATGCTGAGCATCTTTGTACATTTACACTTATGCCCATTTGCATTATGCCAATGACTCAGATCAGGTCATGTTGTCAATGTGCTAAAATTATTTTCAGGACCTCCCAACAAGGTTGTTGTCAGTACGTATTTGGCTGATCTGTAACGTACTGCATGTTAAACCAGCTAATGAGCCCTTCCTTATTTCTAATGGCTGATCCAAGATGTGCATTCCATATTTGGGCATCACCATGTTCACAGTTTTGCTGGTGATGTCTACAATTTGAATGTTGCTCCAGAATTCTGAGAATGTCTCCTGATGTGCTGCTCTGTGTCAAGTCAGGCTGGGTTATCAAGGAAGGAGGGGCAGAAAATCAGCAGTGATGTTTCCAGGTAAATGTCATTCCTTGTAAAGAGGCTGGCGATGCTCCAGATGAAAGTGGAGGAGGAGTGCAAAGGGTAAAGTATGACAAAGTGTGATGAAGGACTTGGACTTCAAGGTTGTTCAGCATCACCTTCCTGTATCTCAGACCATAGGTCCCCACAATCATGTTCCTCTTTTCCCCATCACCCTCATCTAGCATCTGGGTGGCTACAGGATAAGTCAGATCAACTATCTGATCACTTGAAAAATAAATCCACCAAAAAAAGAAAAATTTCCTGCCTGATTAGTTTGCTCATCCAGCTTTGCTGCAGCTGCTCAGTTGCTAAATCAGATGCAATGGCAACAAGGGACATGCAGGGACCAGGGAAGAGAAGGGAGCAGTAGACAGTGACTGTCCTGCTTCTGGTAAAACAGCTGCTGCTGATACGTCATACTGAAGTGTAAAGTGTATGAAAACCATATCCTTCATTTGTCTGAGCAAAATTCCATGAATCTATGCTGCTCTCAACACCCAGTTGAAAGCTCACTGAGAAATGCTGATGCTGTCCCAGCAGAGGCATATCCTGTGCTTTGTCAGTCACCTAATGTGGCAAGGACTGGGAAGGATGGGACCAAAGAGCTGACACCCAGCTGGCAATGTTGCTGAAGGTCTTTCAATACGCATGTTAACAGCATGTTGAGATTTAGAAAAAGCTACCCAAATGTGTCTGGTTTTGGTAAACTGCTATTAAAATAACTCTGTGTATCCATGTGTGGTTATATCAATTCTACAAGCAGCTTGTGCCATGAAAAAGTAACTTGGGCTATATTGACTCCCACAAGCACAAAATAAACTCTATTGTCAGTAAAGCAGAAAAGCAGCTGCATTATTTCTGTGCTTGGGGAATGCAAGCAATGATACTTCTGACAGCTCCTCTTGATATGAGGGGGGGAATATTTGCTATCTGGTGGCAATCTGCTATGAGCTACACCTTAGTGACATTTCATCCACACTCCTCTATTGTTTATGGCACTGAAACCTCATGCAAACCCTGCAGCTGACATGTTCTTTGGCTATAAATAGTACTTCATTCCTGTTGTATTTGTTTCTTGTGGCATCAATTCCTGGTCCTCCAACTGTCACCAACAGCACATGTCTAAGCCAAGCCTTCCTGCCAGGGCAGCTGTGGGCCCATGAGCTGCTGCTGTCTTTGGAGGTTATTTCCTAACTTGTTGGATTGTTAATGATCACCATCATCACTAATCACTTACTACTTCCTAATGGAAAATATGTTCAACACAGACTCCCCTCTGAGTCCGTGCTGGTTCTATCTGCTCGTATGAAAAGAAGGGATAACTGTCCCATCCTGAGGCTGCTGCTGAAACCTTTGCTTGCTAGTGATTCACAGGGCTGAAGCAAATGCTTGACAGGTTTACTCCCCTCGCTAGTGGCCAGCCAATCCTCTATAATTGTCCTTCTTTGATCATGCTGCCTGCCATGTGTCTGCCCTGATGAAAACACTCTCTCTTCTCTAGGGAAGCCACTTCCCCTGCCAAGGATGCTTCTCTTCAATCACAATACTCCTGTAAGTATGCTAGACTGCTGGGCTATACTCATACTTCTGTTCTACAAGCATACCAGTGACCCTTGGAGCAGTGTTTCAGGGAGACTCACCATATTCTCTGGATTCGAGGTGCTACTTTTGGGAGATGGCTCCCAATTATAGGCATTCTTCCTGCTTTGCTGTTTCTGTTATACCACAGTAAATGAGATCTGCTAGATTAGTAACTGTCCTGCAAAAAGCTGAGTATTTCTATTAAATATTTCCTGATATATCATTCTGCCTCTTACATATGTCACTGAACTAATCAGTTATTTGATTTCCATCTTTATCACAGAGCAAGGCAGTGATGATTAACCTGATGATGGATGTAAAACTCCTTGCTTAGAAGATCCTGGAGGGGGGGCTGTAGGTAGCAACATTGGTGGTTACCTGTACAATAGTGGCATTTCACTGAGCTGGTAATCTCTCTATAAACTCTTAGCACTGCAGAGGGCACAAGTTCAATGGTGTACTGAGATTATTTGACAGCAGAACCAACAGCTTGCTTAAACCCTTTATGGACAACATAAAAAAAACTAAGCAAACCAGACTTTGCTCAGCTGGCTTTACATAATAATTACTCTATGTTAAATATGACAGGAACATTGCAGGCCTGGTGCATTAGCTGGGATGTCAGGTACAGCCTTTATAGTTGCTACCTGGTACTCCTTTTGATATTATACATTGTCATTAGTTTGTTGCCCTGATAAATATTTGGTTTTCTCATAGAAGTGAACTTACTGAAAGAAAATAACTTTTTTTATGGTGGCATATGGTGGTCACCTAAGAAATATATTTCTTATTATTCCAAACATGAAAAGGTAAGGCAGTTAGGAATCACTTTCAGAAGGCTCCCCGTAAGTAGCAGCCTCGAGAAAAAATATGCAAAATATGCAGAGATTTGCTGAAGTGCCTGTGTGTGTGGTGTAGGTATCTTCTCCAAAGGGTACAGTGCATGAGCACACCAAGAAACTATTGATTTTTCAGTGTGTAACGTCTGCTTTTTCCAGAGCACAGTGGGTTTTATGCTATTATAATTTTCTGTTTTTGTAAAGAAACAAAGAAAAGGAGAAATGGTTTACAAGTGTGTATGTGTTTCAGGACACCACAGTCTTGAGGTTAGATGAAGCATTCCTACAGCACTCTGCAGGTGTGACAGCTTCTATCAGGATTGGAAGTCTGGGCCCAATGAACAGTCAGCATATGATAGTTGCAATACAAGTGAGAAGGTGATGTCGTATATTGCTGCTTTAGTGTTAGCAAAAGATGCATTCACTGTTCCTTTCCTGCTGACTCATAGGAAGAGCTGTATGGATTCTGAACTGACTTTTGGCTTAGTGAGTTCTTCAAAATGACAGACCTCTCCCTAATTTCTGTTTCTCTAAAGACATAACCAAGTTGTCAGAATTCCAGATAAAAATTAATTTGGTTCCTTTATGTTAGGCTAACCCAACCTCTTTCAACAGACAATTCTGTAGAACACCTTTTTTGTTGTTTTTTTTTTTTTTTCCCTCTAAAAAGATTCATCCAAGAGGTTTTAAGGGAAAAATTATGTAGGTTTTTTTTTGGTTTGTTTTGGTTGGTTTTTTTTGATACCTATGTATTCATACAATCACCTGTTGAAAAAAGCATGATCTCCATAGCATCATAAAAATGCAGCCAATGGGATCATGTAAAGATGCCACTCCACCCTGCCCTTTATAAAACTCAGTGTGACTATGTGATCTTAGGGTTATGGCTGATCTTTTCCTCAGCTTTCAACTGTGACCCATTTACGCTGTGTATTTATCTGGAATTTTAATCTAGGAGGGTCACTGCTGCCAAATGAGCTGACCTCTCCTTTTGAAAATGGAAGGACCCTGCTCCAAAGTCCAGAGCCTACAGGGAGGACAAGTGGCAAAAGTGATGTTTCAGTCTGCTGGTGGCACTGAAGGTGGCTGGAAGGGTCCTGGCCTGCCTGGCAATTAGGAACAACCTCCCCTTACTTGGACACCTGGTCCCAGCCTACGGTGAGTATCAGGGAAAGTAAACAGTAGGAACCAACTGCAGCCAAGTCAGGAGACGGGCTCAACTTTGCAAACAGACGTATTCAGCCTGGGTGGATGCCAGCGAGGGCAGCCACACACAACAGATAATCTCTCTGACGCAGTATGAAGCCTGCTGGGAGCAGGGGAAACCTTTGACATCAGCACGTGCCACAGCTGCCAGGACAGTGGAGATGGCTCCCCCGCAGCATCCCTTCATCTTACAAACTCAGCTGGTCCCAGGGAAAGGTTTAATCCTGTAAGCTTTTAAAAATAATAGTTGAAACAGAAGTGTGCTATCACAGCTCCTCCCTGCAACTCTGCAATGCACGTCCTACCACGCTCCTGTTATTTTGATTTCCCTGAGATATATATGAAGGCAAAGGAACACACCAGTTCAGTGAACAGCCTGCTGTGCCCCTGAGTGCCTTTTCCATATTGGACAGCTGACTTTCCAAACCCTATAAATATGAGAATAATGCCACGTCGTCTGAAAGTCCAAAATCAGGCTCCCATCCAAGAAGACCTGGAGCTGCTTTCTGGTCTAAATCTGTTACACAGAAACACAACTTATTCCATGAGGTCCCAAGTGGGAAAACTGGCTGGGGATCATGACTAGTAATTTCTGTCAATTAGATTATCTTGAAGGGAATATTTAATACTTTAAAAGGAACTTCACTTAATTGCTGCTTATGGGTACTTTGTAGCTGTTGGAAACTCTGATCTAAATTATTATTTTAATGAACAATTTCCAAAGGACTCGCATTTTAAACTCATACATAGGATAACAGTGGAAATATTTTACCTGGCTTTCTGATCTGGGCAGGCGAAGTTTTCTTGTTACAACACTCAGGGTAATTAGCACATCTACGGAACTGTCTGAGCCTAATTGCTGAGGGTGTTCACCACAAATCCCACTGCAGACCCTTCCCAAAAATTCACACTCCTTTGTAGTCATGAGCTTTCAGCCCATAACTCTCAGAAATGGTTCCTTCATGTTTGTGTTAGAGCCCTGAGGGCAGTAATGGCTTTAATTTTCCTGAGCAGCCCAACTGGAGCTCCCACCCACACCTGCTGCTGATTGGCCAAGGCTCCATTTAACTCAAGCCTTGAAGACCATCTGCTTCCTCTTAAGCTTTGTTGTAGATGTAATCTTATTCTTATGGCTCTCTCCTCGATGGAGCAAGGACTGATGTTACAGGTAGGACTGTTACCAGCCCTGTTTCTGCACTGGCTTTGGCATGGACCTTGGGTTGATGTAGTAGTCTTGCGGTCAGTCCTGTCTCCATCTCCTGATGGTTCCTGGTGTGTGTGAGGAAAGAAAAAAAAAAAAAAAAAAAAAAAAAAAAAAAAGCATCAATTAAGTTAGAATTTTCCTGATGCTTGAATAAATGGACCATTATGGAAGTTACTGCTGTATATACATGTGAACTAATAAACTAATAAACTGTTTTGGATACTGCCAGAAAAAAAAAAAAAAGTGTCATGGAACAAAAATTAGTAACTTCCCCCCACCAAGCACTCACCTACCAGGGAATGGTTGTACTTTAGGATCACCTCTCCTGGCTCTGTATGAGGTTTACAGTCTAAAGTCCTAATAGATACCAAAGTCCTCTTAGACCCCCTTTGAAGCAGAGGTCTTGATCAGGACCAACTGCACTACTAGTGCCTATATTCAAAAGAGCATTCTAGGAGCTCCAATAGCAGCAATACCACTGTTTGTGGCTGCTGCACTAGTTCATTGCTTTCCAGTTGATGTGTAATGTGTAGCCATATGTGTGCCTTGCACTGCTCTAAAGAGATTAGGAACAAACTGCTTTAAAATTAGCCCTCTTAAGATCAACTGAGGACAGGCAGTCCCAATACTCCAGAGTTTAGTATCATAGTGTATCTCTGTATGTACACAAAAGTTAAGCAACAAAAGTTTTGTATCAAAATAGTTTATTAAAAACAATAAGACTTCACTGAAGCTTGCTGTCATCAAGACATAATTATGATGTTATTGCAGCATTCAACATAATCATAATCCACATATAATACTGAACAGCTCCCTTTTGCTTCTGCCAAGTTTTGCCCTCAGTCTGGCCTTGTGCAGCCCTGGTAATACAACCCAATCCTGCATAATTCAGTGGCAGAACCTGTTCTCTGGAAACTGGAGTTCTATCCTGTCCTTGCTTCATGCTGCACAGGTTTGCTACTGTCTGGAACTGGCACAGGAACTCCACAAATCTCTTTGCAGCTAGAGGCAGGCTACAGAACCAGTGTGAACACAAAGTGACTGATGGTAACACTGGTTGATGTTTAGGAAAAACAAAACATGCAGCCAATTACTCAAGTTCCCAACACTGCAAAGTTGTACAGAGCAGCTTCTGTTTCCAAGAAGGAATCTCTGTTCTGACCTGCTGCATCACCATCTCAGCTGAGACAGAAGGACTCTTACACTGTACAGTATGGTCTAATACATGGAGTCACTTTTCACTGCAGCACTCACAGATGCACATGGTGAGCAGCTGGCTCACATGTTTCTGCCATCACCTCAACGCCCTCCAACAGCACGACTACTTGCCAGCAGCTTTGCAAAGTCAGTATTTGTCCTTGCACCATGGCAAACAGACTGAGCACTTGCAACTCAGACTTTCAGGTCAGGATGCTTCCATAAGCTGTGGCTCACTTCCTCACTAGCCAAAGGGCTGCTTCTTGCTCTTCTCCATCACTCATGTTCCCTGGGCTGCTCTGGTGATGGGTGTGGTCTTGCACAGCTCCTGATAGAACTCAGATTCCAAAAAACGTGGGTATGAGTTATTCTCCATTAAGCTGTAAACTCTCTTTTGTGCTGCACTGAAGCAAGTATGTGTGGCTTCTTGAACGTTCTGTGCAATCATGTTCTTGGTTTGGAAGTCTATGTTTATCTGAAAAAAAAAAACAACCAAAATCAACATTTACTTCTGAGTACTGAATTCAAGTAAGTGTAATACATCACAGTTTCTGAAGAGGTAAAAAGATGCAAGACCCTAATAATACAAAGTCAAATAAATAAATTTAAGAATTTTTTTATATAAAACCAAGTAATTTAGCTATACCATCTTTCAATGCTAAACTCAACTATGTTACAGGTGCTAACGTAGCTGTTGGCTTTTCAGTTAAGATGGAAACTCAAATGCTGCTTGTGCCATCTTCCAGCTTGGTGAAGAGGTAGGGAGAGAGCTGCCTTCAGACAAATATTAGCAGTGAATTATGTACAATGCAGTTTGTCATCTCTATCTTAGAGAGAAAATAGAAAAGTGTTAGAAAAACTCATGGAACAGGGCACTTATGTTTAAATAGGTTTTTACCTCTTTGGGTGCTTCCTTTTCAATGAAGTCATTGTAGATTTTTTTTGCTTTCAATGTCAGCTTCTGAGGCGACTTGGTTTTCTTGAAGTCCTCACAGGCCAACCAGAACTCAATGTTCTCTTCACAGAACTCAGACTTCAGAAAAGCTCGGAAAGCAGCAAGACCATCTAGGTGAAGGAAAAAAAAAAATACACATGAAATAACTCTTTCAAGAATCTTGAGTTTACCCACTGATCACAGCTGTTTCTACCAAAACATTTTGCTGTGGATCTGGTTTGGTTCTTTGAGGAATGTTATACCAATAACAAATTCCACATTTATGTATGCAAACAAGCCGACTCTCTACTAATTCAAAGTGAAGCCTGCCAAGCTGTTATTTTTTTTTTGGCAAACAAATGCAAGGCATTTCTAGTTAGTATGTTCCCTTTTTGTGATGCCTGCATATAATAGAAAACCCTGTCTCTAGATGAGATCTCCTGTATTAACCTTTTACACCGAGTAAATATTTGACTGTGATACAAGCTTCTGTAATATTTTCTGCAATGGAAAGGATGGCTCAAGTTCAAAGATCAAATGGTACTATTATTTCTTAGTCTTTTTGCTCTGCTGTCGAGTGCTTTTCCTTCTAGAGCTACAGTAAAACCCTGAGTTCATTGAACTTCTGTACTGCTGAATTCTTCCCAAGTTGTGAATACATCTGTCTTGCTTAAGCAGTGATCTCAGAACAAATGCTCTTCTCACATTTGGCAAAGGCAACCTAATAGGTGTGATTTTTTTCTCCAAGGGTTATGTAAAATAATCCCACTACAATGAAGCACTCTTGATATTTTAATATTAGTTTATACATTTTTTTTAAAGAACACTTGCATTCAGTATGACTTTAAACAGTTTAAAGCATTTAACTTTCAAGAATCAAAGCTGTTTACATTGGAAAGTTACAGTGCTGACATGCAAGGAAGCAGTATCTTAGACATATAAACTTCACCCTTTTACTTCTGAATGTTAGTATTTAAAGACAAGCTTACATTTATTAGCAAGAAGTTCATCAAAAGCTTCTGACCACAGATGGGCTTCTTCAGGGGAAGGTCTGCATAAAGAGATGGAGAACTTTATAGATTCTATTGCTCAAACTTTATTGCCTTTGTAGAACACTTGAGTAATTTAAACAAAGTCTCATAACTTACCTGAAGTATGTGTGCTGTTTTCCCACTTTCTTAGATTTTGTTTTAGTAGAACTAGAAGAGTTCTGCATGAAGTAGCTCAGTCTCGTTTTCCAATCTTTAATGCTGGAAGAACAAAGAGAAAGATTCATGTTAAAAACAGCAGCTTGAAAACCTTTAGAGACCAGCCCCTTTACTGAGAAAAGCTGCAAAAAGCGTTCCTGACATTGTCTTGCCGTTTCTGTACTTGGAGAATCATCCATTTGAGGGCAAAAAACCTACTTTTCCCTCGCTTAAATTCACAGACTCGCCTGGTAGCCAGTGACCAGTGGTAGCCAAGGCACAGCTGCAGGCGGCAGGAGTGGGTAAGCCCTGCAGTGCGCTTCCCCTCGCCCCAGCTTGGATCCCACACCCGTCTCTGAAAGACACTTTGCGGGCTGCGGCCGCGCTCCACCCCGGCCGGGGGGACTCACATTGTCTTCTTCACCCTGCTCATCTCTGCCTCCTCCGCTTGTCCGCGCCGGCGGCCGCCCCGCTCCATCCGCCCGCCACTGTGCTGCAGCGCCACGAACACCGCACTCTGCATCCCACCCTGGTCGCTGCAGGCGGTGCTGCTGCCTCCCGCTCTTATACCACGGCGGCCGCCCCGCCTTCCCCGGTACCCGCCCCTCTTCCCCTGCCCCTCGGCCCGCCCTCCTGTCCTACGGCTCCTGCCGCTCTGCCTGGCCTCGTCCTGCCCCACGGCTCCTGCCGCTCTGCCCGGC